>CAJQUW010014416.1:0-14404 GCA_907163375.1 Prostheceraeus crozeri
TCACAATCCGTCAAGTGTAGTGGATATTATAGTGCCGACCAATAAGTCGCAGTCAAGCGGTCGTTGACGGTACCAAATAACAGGAACAATCAACACTAGCTTGTCCGTCAGATGCTCCGTGCAGAAAGGCATGCGTTAGATGTTAGTGGATGACAAAATCTTTTAAACACTGATTGCCGACCTACATTTCCACACGGCATGGTCTGTTGGAACGCTGATTATCAAATTCTGCTACACCCCCTAAGACTTTCTCCAAAAGAGAACTGGAATTCCACTAGCCGTTCTGAAAGATTTGAACCCCATTGACAATAACTACCCTGCTGTGGTGAAGATGCGAGTTAGTTGCCTCAGCGGAAATATCCACTTCAGTGTCTACTAATGATCCAGTCAAGAAGTCTACCGCTCTTGTAATGGAAGTATGGGACAACGAATAATTAGATATGAAGCTGATTGAAATCCATGCCACAACGACATAGCGGTCTGTCCTGAAGCCGCAGAGGATGGACCAACCAAAAGTATTTGAAGAATATTTTGACTGCATTGTTGAAGTGTGGTGCCGCATTAGATTTTTGCGCATTTTTTAATAAAACGCAAGTTTAAAAAATCACGCCATATATCCTGAATACATTTTAGGAGGATGTTGGAGTAAGAAGATTAATATGTATCATATATATTATTTCCTACTCTCAAATTAGAAAATCTTAATGCTATTCAAAAAATGGCCCAAGCAACGGTAGACGCAGGATGCTCTAAGTAACACATAGTATGCACCCCGCAGAATTTTTTCTTAATCTCTCATGAAAAACGCAAACTAAAAAAAAATTGGCACATTTCATTGGAGACATATTTTCTTTTCCTTTTAAAATCGAGAGTCTTTTCGGAATTCAAATTAGCCCCAAATCTCAGCATAATAGCGAAGTCAGCGCACAAACTCGATTAAATTTTCTTACCGCCTCATAATAGATAAATACTAAAATACTAAGTCACAAATACGAGCAAAAATTTGGATTTTTAATGTTCAGAAATAAAGAATTGTGTAGGCTGAAAAATGCTAATGTACACTTTTATACATAAACTACAACAGGACTGGAAAGATGAAAAATATGGACAGACGGGTTTCGCAGTGACTCACTTTTTACGAAATTTTTTATGCAGTAAAAATACTAAACAACAAATTCACCCCGACCACGCATCTCATTTTGAGTGTAAACTATAAATGAATAGTTTGATCACGCTATACGTCATGCAGTTGCTACCAAAACTGGGTATAGGTACCAATGGAATCTACATAATCAAAAAGGGATTATGTTACTCAACTTAGATAATAAAATATGTTGGCATTGTGACCTAATTTTTCCATACTTTCTCTGCAATCATCGCAAAAGTAAATTGAAAAATAACACTGACTATTTTTCGTGTGTCGAACGATGTTGTGAATAAATATCTGAAATAAAACTTCAATGCAAACTTAGGATATTTATGAAAAACCTACCCCTCAAACCTTGCCCCCTCATCAGATGGGAATGAGTCGTTCGAACTTTCTAGACTGCTTGCACTTAAAATCATGTCTTGGCATGTTTGCCAATCTGCCATAGTACATACATTTTGTTTATAAGGTTTTGTAGTTTTTTTAGTCACTTTCAAAACATGATGCACGCACTTTTTTACACGATCAGAGTGGAGAATTCTGTTGTTCGAGGTAAGAGTTTGATAGTGACAAAATTTAGAAAAGAATTGTTCTGATGTGTCATTTAAAGCAGATGATTTAAGAATACATTAGAAAAGAAAATTAGTATGCGTCAATTCAAAGATGAATATCAGAAGCCAAAGGCATTTAGATGAAGGAACACTGCTTCTCTAAAGGTTTAATTATGAAAACGATGAACCCCCGTCTTTTTTTCTTTGACATTCGCGCCATTCGTTGCACCCAATGGCCCTCAGAAGATTTCACATAGAAAATAAATCTTTTACTAAACAACATGCTCTTTTCCTGTTCAATAAGTGCCAGAGTTGAAATAATACTGGATAAATGACACCAAATATGCATCATTGCCATTGTCAATATTGAAGCGTGGGTGTAGCCATGATAATAGATATCGAATAACGTTTAGCGTCGACGCTAAATATTCAGCATTCTAGTTCATTGCTTCTAGAGCAAGATTTCGCAATAGCTGGGATCAGTAGTTATCAGTATTTCATTTCAAACATCATTCAATTCATGAGGTGATAGGATAGCTGAGTTTGTTAAGGGCCGCACTTCGGTACGGGAGTGTGGAAAGTCTAGGGTTCGAGTCTGTCCGCCTCCGGAAGTGCCACCGCTCTCAATGAGGTGACTAACCCTGACTTGGTAAGAGTTGCGGGTGTGTGAAGGCCTAGCCCCTCCTAGCTTACTGGCATGGCTTTGTGCTTTGAGTTGGACAGGGATAAGTAAAAAAAGTAAAACATGTTTTATAAATGAGAGAACACAAAAAGAGCGCTACATCAAAAGCATGTGCTTCTTGTCGGGTAGAGATATTGTGAAAGACAAATGCTACTAGTGCTCAATAATCCTGGAAACTGTGAGTTTGTGATGGAATTACTGCACTGAGAGGGTATGATGTTTTCCTCCGATGGTGAATAGAAGCGAAACAGATTAAGTCAACCAGTCCGGCAACGAACTTGAAATTGAATACAAATTCGACTTGCTATTGATACAAATCTATCAACTAAAATAATAATAATATAACTGAAAATAATCGATGGCACTAAATTTTGATAGCAGCTATCATTTCATTGCAGTTCAATTAATTTTTCGAGACTCCTGAACTTGATTCGGAACATTGCTATCAACAGAGACATTTTGTGAAGAATATTCTAGATTATGAAATTAAGTAGATGTGACAGTTGATGCGTGAGTGATGGGTGAGGTCATAACTGAGCTTGGTTAATGTCGTAAGTTCTTCTGCGTGTGATGTTCATCCAATGTAATACAAGTTCCATGTTAAAGCATTTTTATTGAACGTTAATATTAATATGACCAAAAACTTCAAGGACACAATTATTACCATCAGCATGTGTAACAATATGCATAAGGAGGAAGACTGTTCCATAAATAATTGTACAGAAATGTCTAACCCATTTTCAACTGAAATTTTCGAATGGAAGTTGTGGTTCAATTTTAACAAACTTTATGCTATATACTGTGTGTTCATATGTGAACTGCGGTGGAACGTGAATATCAAGAAGAATCTATGAAGAATCTATAGGATCATAAATGCTGCTTTTGTGGGATATTGGTGTTTTGTTAACATCAATCATTTCTTTGATGATTCAGTTCATCTGACTGATTGCGCATACACCTAATCACTATGTAATTTTGAATTTTGAGATAAACTCTGATTCCGACTTCGGGTTGCAAGCATATATAGCCTAGTTTTTTGAAAAAACTGGTAACCTACAGTATAGTTCATTATAGGCCTACCTGAACCTATGTTTAGTGATCATTCCTGTATCAATTATCAATCAAATGTCGCTTTAAGTTGGATGCATGCGACTCGACTCCTCCCATCTTGTTGATATGTGCTTCACACGGTTTTTCTCCAGTCTCTACCAGATAGAAAAGTACCCCCTTCTTCAAAAATATGACTACCCTTTCTATTTCAATATGCTCTTCGGAGGAGCCATCTCACACGATTAACGTGAGGGTAAGAAGTAATGTTCTCAAACAAACTAATATTTCATTTTTGTCTCTGATGTGACCTTGCGTATGTGTGATCGAGGCTAGGAAGGCTTGTCTTCTCTACTAAATCACTGAGTGAAAAGACAATCCTTTTTCACTATCACGGTTCATTCCCTCAACTATTACAAGCTTTGCAAGTACTGCTGTCTCTGTACTTTTGTTTTACTAGCATTTGATAGGACTCCGACTCCAGCAAAAATGATAGGACTCCGGGACTCCGACTCCGACTCCGCACCCCTGATATGTCCACATAAAATTTCATATATGATGTTCATATAAGATTCATATATGAAACCTCATGTTCCATAGATTATCTTGCATGTGTTTTATTTTTACAAGTTGTCAGCAAGCCCTACGAAATTACGGTAATTACCCATTTACGGTTTCCTTTGACGGAGGATTTAAACATGAGGCCGACTGAATTTTTCATTGAAAATTGACTGACAGCTTGATCTTTTCATCAGTTACGTCATGATGAATGGAGTTTAAGACTGCGTGAATATACAAAAAGATACATCACGAATAAGATTCATCACAAAATTTGCACTGAAAAGCATTACATGCATCTTGTTCATTGAAAGAGAAAGTCAATATCAATAAACTTTATGCCATAATGAAAAGTAATGCTTCACTTTTTAGTTTGGCAGACTTCCAATGTCATGTCCGGTCAGTTGTGGTCAGCATATTTAAAAATTATGAACATTGGATCATTTTATTTGCTGATTTCCACAAAAAGAACAGCAAAATGCAAATTTTCGACTATCATCATCGAATGAATGCGACATTCAATAAACTTTTAAACGAAATAATATTTCATGAATTTTGACAGAATTTACAGTATTTTCATTCTAGTTATACCTTGCGTCATTTCACGTTCCTCCAAGTGAGATAAGGTTTAAAGTGAGCCCATATCTCTTTGCTCTATTCATGTCGTCCCTCACAATTGGGAATTGCAATAAAAGTAAATAAAATTTTACATTGTACCTTTACTCGCTTCCTCTGTATATAATGTCTATTATTTTTTCTTTATGTACGCGTCCCAAAGTTTTGCTTGAAGAGATTCGGCGAAAGGCCTCGCAAAACGATGACATTGATTTAATCTTGAAGTTTGCGAACGTGACCGTAATCCGCCTCTGAATTTCAACTCTGTCATTGAATGGACCGAAAAACTAAAATATGACTTGAATATATCAAAATGTTGTCAGCTAATCATGCGCAAGTGAATGTATCCGAGAAATCCGTTCACTTACAAAGATATCTTAGCATCCGAAACCTCAGTGATTTTAGGTGTTCGCTTGACTGGCAATTTGTCATGGAAAGACCACTTTGATGGTGCTGTTCATTCTGTCAACAGACGTTTGCATATCATTCGTGTTCTGAGATATTTTGTTTCTAATAGTCAGTATTTAAAGGTATTTAATGGCATCATTATGCCAATACTGTTATATGCTTGCCTTCTATTTGGTGAGCTTAGAAACTCTTCCCTTGCTAAGATTCAAACAGTTGTAAGACGTGCTCATTACATCTGCTCTGATGACTGCTCTTGTAGCATCATGCCTGATTATCAGAGGCAAAGAAATATCATCATTCTGAGACTTTTCGCATAAATGGTGCTTTCTGGCCACCCTTTACTTTCTCTTCTTCCACCTCGCCTGCTTAAGGCCGCTTTTTCAACACAGAATAAGGCGTCCTCCATCTTTTATCTTCCATGTCACTCACTCATCTCAGACATTCTTCATAAGGCGTCTTTCATAATGCGCGATGCACAGAATTAGATTCATCTACGTGTGTCTTCCGTTTCCTAGAAAGGAAGGGTTATATGTAGACTTATTATCGAAATGGCACATCACAGAATTAGACAACTTTTTTCGTTCTCGAATGGATAATTCGTGTATCGCTTCCTATTGAAAATGGCAAACAATAAGCTGTCAGCAGAGGACACCAGAGCCAGTGAGAAATGCGTGCGTGCTGTGATATCACTTCGCACACACCAAAACACACATCGTCGGCTAACATTCGATTCACTATACAGTGAGCAATGCCGAGGAGAGGATGTGAAATCATCAAGTGAAGTAATTTTCGTACAACTGCTATTTTCTTTAATAATGATTGGAAGGGCCAACATTGCGGAGAATACTTGTGCGCAATGATCTGAATTCTTCGAATCTGAAGGAATTGTGGCAATCGAAGCACTTTGCTGGAACTCACATTAATCCGCAAGCGACGCACGACTTTTTTCCTCTCTGTGAGATATTAGGAATTTCTTTTTGCCCGCTTAGTAAGTTCCTAGATGTGCCGTCGATTTCGAATTAATCACACTTCTAGCAAACCGAAGCAGATAAACAAAATATTTAATTCTGTGGCGTGATGAGACATCTGCCGTCTTCCTCCTTCCATCGTGTATCTTCCATTTTCCACCTACCACAGTCGCACTGGGGAAATCCATTTCCGATACACTCAGCGCTATTTTTCGCTATTAACCGTTGCCATGACTACTGTCTAAGCTCTTCTCTTCCTCATCCTTGTCCTTGTCCGACATTGTGAACAAAGAACTGTTTTCTGATTCATTGCTTCTCTTTGCAAATCACAGTTTCCTATATCTTCCCTCAGACGTCACTTTACGTAGTTCTAATTTTAGAACAGTCTAGTGGCTGATGGTAGACAGCTGACGGAAATGAACTTCATCAGCCGCATAATTTCATGCCTTATGTCCGGTGGACGACGCTTTATAACTTTTCCTGTTTAACAACGTGGTGGACGATGGAAGACATTGATTTAATGCAATTAGAAGGAATTAAATGAATTAATGCAAGTAATGGAAAATGGAAGATTCTCCGGAAAATGGAAGATATTCTGTGTGACAGTGGCCTAAGTCAAGAAATACCATCAGTCTGAGACATTTGCGCATATGTGATGGTGTCTGATCACCCATTACTTTGCTCTTCTTGCATTACCTCGCCTACTTGCCCTCACGAAAATTTTTCATGAGAACTCATGAACTTTAATGCGGATTCATGAGATTATTATGAGTCTCATGATATTCTCACAAGAAAATATTTAACTCATGATGTTCTCATGATGCTTTAATCTTGTTGATTAGAAAATCATGAGCATTTATGAGGTCTTCGTGAAAATTAGCTTATAAGTAGTAAGTTATGCATGCTAGCCCGCGAAAGGAAATAACCATAAGAAAGCTTATTCAATCGATCGAGATCTTCAAGGTTAGTCTATAGCAGATAAAAATAAAAATATATAGGATGTATCATAGCGATGTGCAACAGTATTTTCGAAATGATGCATAAATAATTTGACTTTACAATTATCATTACTATGCAAGATGTTGAAAAATAGACATATGTACAATCACAGTTAAACATAAGATCATGATAAATAGTGATCGATTTTTGCGAATACAGAAATAGCATTGTGGACATGGCGTGGCAATGCTTTGGGGCAATGTGACTAGGCCAGGAAAGCTTCAATAACTATATGCGAGAAAAATAATTTCAGAACTATGAAAATGCAACTGTTAATTAATTAATGAGATTTTCTCATGAAATTTGATGAGATATTTCATGCGAAAACGTTCCAAATCCGCATTAAATTTCATGAGATATATCTGAGTAAAAATCTCATAAATAATCATGAGGAATTTTCGTGAGGGTAACTCTGGCAATTTCCGCATATCTCTGCGTTTAACAGTTAGACGTTCTCATTCTAGATTTACCCTACACCTTTGCATTCACTGATCCTATATTTAATTGAAAGCTCGGTTCTGTACATTCGGTCATTATTGTATAGAAATTTTATTTATCTTCGGCCACTACTGTTACATGTCTCGTGATTAACTCCTTTCGTTACTTGTGATTCTCCTTATATTGAAATTAAAACTAATTATCATCTGCGTTGACGAGGTATGCCCGCAATCGCACTCCAATAGACCGGAATTCAAATATAGCATTAAGAGCCTAATGAACGTGTGATAAAAAGACAGTCCCTTACTTAAAATCTCCAATGCTTACTCTTAAGTATTTAGTGCAACGAAATCTTCAAACGATCTCAGAGTCTCTTCTCTCGTGTTGAAGACTTTCCGTCACGAAATGTTGTTACACTGCATAAATGAAAGTTTATTTAAAGAAATGATAGAAAAACCTGAAAAGGAATTTCGCTGGAAGTCACGCAACATCAGGAGGTGTAGAATTTAGTTTCTGCGGATCGGTAGGAGTGTGATAGACAGCGAATCGCTGCGCGCTAATTCCCTTCGAAAACTTGATTACGTCTTCCAAAACGTCTCTACATGCCATCACCCTGAGAAGTTCCCACCTGCCTAATGAATTCCAATCGCGATGATAGAGTCTTAGTGTCATGCTAAGTCTGCCTTCGTCGTCCAATTTTTCGAATTTAGTAGGAGCTTAATCGAAAATATAACTTCTGAGCATGGAATTTCATGTTTGAAGAAACTAGCAGATTAACGCGCTTCTGAGGAAGTTGCCAGGAAATTGAATTAACATTACTTTTGATGAGAGTGCAGAAAAGTGCAGATTCTTTATGGTTACTCCCACACAAGGGAATGCAAGGGCGAGACGGGGGCATCTCGAGCGACTGCCCCCGCAGTGGGGCTACGAAAAAAAATATTAACCAAGTGGCCAGACAAATTGTTAAAGTTGTTACTTCGGTTTTTCAACAGCTAACTAGTATATTTTGACATGACGGTAATTCAATTTCTTCTTGAAAGATGTAGGATGGTTTTCTACATTTCGTGGAAATGTAGCTTGACTAAGTCGCGACTCAGAATTCATAAGGGGTTAATGTTTCACGACTATACGATATACAGTCATTTTTCGTCAACTTCGTTGATATCGCAGCATTATTTTGACTAGATTGTTATGGTGGACTGAAGCATGCATTTCTGATCAGCTCAAGTACAGGCAAAAATATAGTTGATTCTTACTGCCTGTGGAAGACTAAGAAAATAGGTTCCGCTTGGTAGTTCTGCCGTACTTCTCATACTTCGTGCATAACCCCATGTTAGGTTGTTCAAACCAATTTTGCCTCAGGCTTTTTCTTGTCGATGATGTAATGTATTTGGGGGGACATTATGCCCTCCATCAAGATCTTCTAAACACTCATCAACTTATATGGCACAATTTAAGAATGGCATTGCTTAGTTGTGGGTATGCTATATTCGATGGTGGTAGTCAGTTTTTTCATTCCAAGTTGATCTTTTTACTATAAAATAGCATTTTAAAATTCAAACAATCATTTTTAAATATTTCGTTCGATCAGAGTTTCATGAAAATTGCAGCCCGAAACCGAAGCATATTTTAAAAAAAATGCGATGTCTGGTGATGCTGTCGATTTTGCATTTTAAAGCGCGTTTCATGGTTTCTATAAATCGCATTTAAAAATTTCAAACAATCAATTATTTTTAACTTTCGTTGTTATAAAATAGTATTTTATAGAACATGCGCAATATTTGTCATTATAACGAGCGTAAAAAGTGTCTGAGCATCCAATTAACACAATCACTAGGAACCTATATTTCCCTAAAAACGGGCAAACTACAGAAGCTGCCAAATCACTACATAACACGCAAAATTCTTATCAAGAAGAGGTGAAAATCCAGTGAATGCCGAAAAAATATGGTCGTACATTTTTTATGGTGGGGCTCCCGTGGCCTAAAAATATTGGGGCCAGTTCTACAAGGAAAGCAGTTACCACTCACAGAAAGGCAACACCAAACTTAGGAAAAGTTACTGAAGGAGACCTTCAAACAATTAATTCGTTCCGGCGTGAGATAAAAAACCGATGAGGAGGGCAGGGATGCCCCTGAAGGCGAATTAGTATTAAAGTTGAAATCCTGACATGCGAATACAAAATGAAAGAAAACAAGACTTTTTCCACAAAATTCTGGATGTCAATCTAAATCTAAGTCTCAAAGTCCTGAACGTGCATCCTTGTATCCGAGAAAGATTTATGACATTATTATTAATTATGAATTATTATTATTTATGAATGATTTATGAATATATCAGTTTTAATTAATGAAATAATGAATCCTAGTTTGACACCAGAATTAGCTTCAGACGTGGAAAATGCAGATTCATTACTAGAAAAATATGCGTATAGCTTTCAAGCTTCTGATTTCCATTTGTGAACTTGTGTTTAATTATTCAACTAACATCTCCTGCTCCTTGACATGATTTACAATCAACTGAGTTCAAAGATATAATTAATAATGTTTGCCTTCCATCCAACCTTATGATAAACATTCTGTCAGCGTGTGTAAGATGAGAGAATGAAAAATTAGTTTCCTAGTGTTCTCAGGAAATCGTCAGATCTCTGTTTTTGCTGATTTTCCCGTTGCACTTTTTCTGGAAATATCTCAACTTTCGGGACCTTGAAACTGTTCTATTAATTGAGTTCACCAATCGAACAGGGAGAGCAGATGTGTCTGCCGACTGATTTTGCCACTTATTTCTTCAAACTTGACCATCATTAATTACCCGAATTTCCATTTGTTTGATAACAGATGAAAATTTATGGCAAAATTAATCGATTCGATATCGTCAGATTTAGCGAATCATGCAGGATATCTGCTGAAAGATGTTTGTAGACTCATAAAGCCTCACGCATTGACCACAGAATCTTGCATCAATTTGTAACTTGTCATCAACTATGCAGATCATATGAGAATGAAAAATGTGTAAATTGATCGTTAATTGAAAATGCACTTTAAATTGAATTGCCTGTTTTAATCATAATCAGTGAAATCTATATTTCAAGGAACAATGGAATATCAACAAATAAAATTAATGATATGATGCATATGTATACAAGGTGTTTCAAAAGTAGGCTAACAGTTGATTTTGCCCTAGGAAATCTATTTTGACCGTTCTATTGGCGATTTACACCTGAATCAGTCGATGGATATCCATGATCAGTCCAACATGAGCCATAGACTTCGAAGTAATTGCTACTATCATTTAGAAGTCTATGCAGTAGCATTCCATTGGCAAAGGAATTTTGAAATCTATCATGGACAAGATATAGCACCAATCTGACATTACGTACATGGATATGTTCAATTAATTTGATTTGAATCAAACACTGTTAGTTTGACTTGAAGTGAATTAATAACAAGCTGAAGCTTTTTTGAATTTGCTTGCTTCTGGTTCATGTCATGTCATCTAAAAGATGATCACTATCTAGAAGAATGGATTTTGAAATCCTTTTGGAAAAACAAGAATGCTGAAAAGGTGCGAATGGAATAGAGAGATGCCTTTCACAGCAATCCTCCATCAAGATTTGTTGCTATTTATCGCATTCGAGATAAATTTGAAAAGACCGGTTCGCGTAGAGAATGCACACCGAAGTCAGGAGACGCCCTCGATCAGTTTCAATAACATCAAACGAGGAGCTAGTGGCCCAAACATTTGTTCAAAGTCCGAAGGAAAGTCAACAAGAAGAGCCTCATTGGAGTTGGACATTTCTCTAAGCTCTACTTGGAGGACTGATGAGGAAAAGTTGAGTTGAAACCATCAACCGACCCAGACTGTTGCAGCACCTTCTTACCGGTATGATGATGCTGAACGACGCTTGCAGTTTGCTGTGCTCATGTTTGTCGGAAATTCGGGTGAGAACCCACAGTATTTTGCTTGGCACAAGTAGTTTGGTCTGTACGAAGCCAGTTTCAAACTATCAGGTCACGTAAATAGACATAAACTGTGTCTATGGTTCCCTGAAAATCCGCACATGGTATCAACAAATGAGCTGAACCAGCCTGGCTTAACCGTCTGGGGCCGGTATGTCAAGGCAACGGTGTGATTGGGCCAGTATTTTTTGAAAGAACGGTGACGGCTGAGGTTGTACCTTCAAATGCTCCAATCCTTTGCGATTCCTGAGATGCAGTCATTGAACAACTTCAATGAGCTGTACTTTTCAGCAGGATGGTGCACCAGCGCATTTTGCAGTGAGTGTCAGAAGCTATCTGAATGACACTTTTCCAGGAAAGTGGATCGGGAGATGTGGCTAGCATCCTTTGGCCTCCTCGCTCTCCCGATCTAACTCCGATGGACTTTTTCTTTTGGGGCGTTGTAAAGGAGAAAGTGTACGGACCGAAAACCTGACACACTTTCTCAACTCCGCTCCTACATCACAGATGCCTGTCAAGAGATCAGTGATGACAGGAACTTATGCAGAACTGTGTGCCACAGTGTGCCGAAAGACTACAAGATGTGCCGATTGTTCCATGGTGGGACATTTTTGTCTGCAGGCATTTGCGTTCGTGAAATTTTTGCAACTTTAACGGTTTGATTAACTTTTTTGATATGTTGAATATGTGCGGGCCTTGGTTATTCATTTGTTCATTTTTTTGTTAGGAAACCAAGCAAACAAAATGGTAGTTGTTTTAATGTTAATACCTTTATTAATTTCAGCCTCCTCTAGGCCATCGTCAGAAGCTTCTGACGATGGTCTAAGAGGAGGCTGGAATTAACAAATGTTGGTGAAGGACATTTGGATGTCAGCTGTTCTTCCTTCTTCGCCTCCCTGTCTTGTGTTGACGACAGCGTCTTCGTGCACCAGCTGAGGGCGCGGAGGACATTCGAATGTCAGCTGTTCTTCCTTCTCCGCAGTAACACTGAAACAACTACTATCTTGTTTACATGGTTTCCTAATAATTTTTTTTGATAGATGTTGGATAGTTATTCGACTTCTCATGATCGGTATAGATTCAAATTGGGTTGTAGTGAAATATGTAGGCATGAAAACACTGGAGATCATGAGATATTTTAATATGATTTACGCGATGTCAAAGAGTATTGAATTTTTGCCCCTTACGAATACAAGGCATATTAGCTATCTGTGGCATCGTGAAAAAGATTATTATGACATAGCTTATTAATCTATAGCATTAAGACATAGCTTTTCAAGGCCAATTTCTACTGTTAGCCTACTTTTGAAACACCTTGTATATATATATATATATATATATATATACAGGGTGAGTAAAAAAAAACGTTATTTGAAGTTTGTGAAAAATCTATCTGAATTGTCATTCTGATTTCTTTCTCTCAAGTTGACTGATTGAATTTCTATGGTTTTATTTTCCATATCCAAGCACCAAATCAATTCTCTAAGTTCAAAAAATTCGAATTCATATCATCGAACGAATGGCTTCTGTACATAGTTTATACAAGTGTATGTACAAGTATTCATTTAGTGCTTCATTCATGCCAAACTATGATGGAAAGGAAGGCAAGGCTTGTTGCATGGGCGGTTACATTCAACAATGTGTCCGAAGCAAGGAGAAAATACATGGATGAATTTCTATGTGAGAAAGGAAGCCCCACCTCCACCGACAGTCCATCGTTGGATGAAGAAATTCCTTACGTATGGGGATATGAATAAGCGTGAAAATGGAAGTGGTCGTCCAGTGACGGCTACAGGTGACGATGTCTTTACCTCCATCAAGCGGATAATTGAAGATGACCCGAACGTTTCTACGCGTCGCATAAGCAACACGCTGGGAGTCTCGCAAAGTAGCGTCGTTCGCTGTCTTCATAAGAAAAAGTATCATCCCTATAAGCCAACCTTCGTCCAGGAACTCTCAGATGACGATCACGACCGACGTCTCGAATTGCTGTCAGATTGGATTCCTCAATTCCTCACTTCAGCATCCTCCAATTCCATCTCCAGAAATTAGTTTTTTCCGACGAAGCTGTCTTTCATGTGAATGGAACACTGTAAATAAGCACAATCTGCACTACTGGAGCAATGACGAACCCTAAAGCTTTCGTCGAAAAGCTTCATGACCGGAGATCTGTCACTGTATTGGGTCATGATAGACCATACTGTCGCATGTTCGTGGCTGAGTTACGACATCAGTGAACTAACGATGAACAGCGATCGGTATGCAATGTTTCCTGAAACAGCATGTTTATTCCACTTTCTTGCGAACGACGAAACGAAAACAGAGCAGATTCTCTAGTCAACAGGATGGAGCCCCTCCCCACTACAGCAACGCAAGTCGAAGAATCCTGGACGAAAATCTGACGGGTCGGTGGATTGGTCGAAGAGGACCAGTTGAGTGGCCACCCCGTTCTCCAGGGACCTTACTGTTTGCGACTTCTTCCTGTGGGGAGCGTTAAGAGACCGAGTGGTCATCAGTGGTAATGCGCGTCTGTCCAAGAAATACGAGAGAACTGACAGCCTGCATTCGAGAGGAAATTACTTCTTTCACATCTAACGCTTTGCATGAAGGGCCTATGACCATTTGTTTCGACGATGCTTCTCTTTGCATTCAGCAGGAAGATGGCCTAGTTTTGAGTCGCTGTTGTAACCACAGCTTGTGAGGAGCAGCTTTTTCAATGCAATGTTCATAACCGCCTGTTGTTGCATTTTATTGTAACTTATAATAGATATCCCACAAAAGATAAATAACGTTTTTTTTTACTCACCCTGTATATATATATATATATATATATATATATATATATATGTAAAATATTTTTATATCACAGTATTTGATATCTATATATATTGAATTTGTAAGTTTTTTCTGATATTCGCGTGTCTGATTTCATTTATATTACTTGCCATTTTTGCTTTTGCGATTTTTTTTCCCTTATATATTATAATATATATATATATATATATATATATATATACTAGTATTGATAAATA
>CAJQUW010014417.1:0-30732 GCA_907163375.1 Prostheceraeus crozeri
ATATATCATGATCCGAATAGACATCTATCAAATATACCATGAAATATAATCAAAGAACCATCCCTTCCCGTAGAACTTTCCTCGTAGAAATAGTCCAGATATCGGATATATGTGATAGGTATACCATAGCATTCTTCAAATTCCCGAAGGAGAAATAGCAATCTGCCCGAGCGTAGCAAGTTCTTCCTTCTATTTTTCCTGAGGGAATTTGAGCAAGAATGCTATGGTATACCTATCACCAGAGTTGGAAAAGTCGGAATTGGAATTAATTCCGACCCGGAATTAATTCCATTTTTCGTCGGAATTGGAATTGACCTTGATAAACCTCAATTCCACTTTTTCGATAGACCTGTGATAAATCTATTTGTACAAAAATTGAAATCACAGTATTCGGCCGTTGTGTTAACTACACGCAGAGATAAGAGAGAGAGAGAGAGAGAGAGATAGATCGACAGAGCTAGTTTTATTCTATTGTTGAATAAAGGGTGCTAATTGGGACTTTGATGAGCTTACGGCCCCCGGACAATGTTAATTCAGCAATTAAGCAAACAATGAAAAGATAATCATCTTTGTTCAATCTGTTATTTAGTTATTTATCATGTAAGATAATTAATCAAAATAAAACAATTGTTGAATTTAGTTATTGATTGGATAAGCACAAAAATTGGAGATTAACTTAATTGTTGTACACACGAAAAACAATCGGTTTGGAAAGAGGAAAATTACCTCTGCATTAAAAGACAGCCTGTCGGTTCAAATCACAATATAGACAGTGTCAACAAATTATTCTAATAATTAATGATTCAATTAAAATGGCAATGACATGAAATAGTATTCAACTTTCAATCACAACAATTGACAATATTAATTTTCAAGTCTAGAGTTTTACAAATACGATACTCAACGATAAAAGAAAAACTTTAAACTTGCAGTTCACTTCTTGATGTTGAATTCACTTCAATTCGATCGGACTCACTTATACCAAAATAATATCATAAATATCATGAATATCAGTGTCACTTATACCGTCAATCTTCAATCGTGCTCGCTGAAGTGTTGCCGCATACGCTGCTGTGTATGTTGTTCACTGGTAGGCAGTTGTAGTTGTTACAATCTGTAGTCAAGTTACACGCGCGAGAGCACGGAGTTCTTCTAAACCACAGCTATTGAAGATGTCGTATGTGTTGTTGTGTGGTAGTTGTTGTTGCTTCAATTTCTCATCGTCTATAATTTATTGGCAAATTTTTGACACTTGGACGATAAATCCACTTTCTTTTGAAAATTGAAAGAGTTTCCTTTAATCTCTGCTCGTAGTTCTCAGACGCCGACCACAATTTCGTTCTTATCACGGAATTTTTAATCTCCTTTTTTAATCATGGACCATTAAATCAAGATTTCATGATATTCATTTTTATCGTCGTTTTTTCTTTCATCAACAATCACGTTATTCGCACATTGATTTTTCTTTCTTCTGTCAGTTTTACTTAATAGTTTTATTCGCATCTCTCTCTCTCTCTTCTCTCCTACTTCTCTCTCTCCTCTCTCTCTCTCTCTCTCTCATAGAAAGTAGATAATAGTACACTAGAATGAAAGTTTGATATCTTGCCTATGTACAATGATGGCACATGGAAAAATCTATGGTTTGTAGATCAGATTCGATCTAAAACATTGTATCATAGTCAAACTATATTGCCGAGTTGGTTTGTGGAAAGTTGTTGGCAGCAAATTAATGCAGGATTTTTATGAAGATAATATTAAGTGAGATGGTGCATTGTTTCATGTGGTATAGAATACTATTCCCTGGGTTTGGTATATTGTGTCCGATTTGCAGCAGTCATTTAACAACTATTTTTCAAATTCGAATTAAAAATGGGTCCACAAAGTCATAATTGAAAGTGCGGCGGTGCACTTGGTTGTAAGAATATCTCAAGAATTCAATAGAAAATTTAATTATAGGATGATTTCTCCTTCATCACGGTTAAGAAACCTAGCGCTTTTTGTCGAATAAACACATTGAAAGCTTCTTCACCGACAATAATTTCTCAGATAAGTGCATAGTCGCTGGAACTTTTCAATTAATCATTAAATGACACATGTGATACAGTGTGATGATATTTTGGAAGCTGATATTCGAAAGCATGTAAAGATTTTGGAAATTGTTCAAATATAGTAAACAGGGGAGCCCTGTCAAGTAAAATGAATACTCTGAGATTTCTTGACGTCTGATTTCAAGCTGGAGCAATGTATGTTCTGTAAATCGACATTGCAAGTTGCATATGTGACTGATAATACTCTTGATAGATTATAGGAGCGATATTTCAAAATGATGAACGTACAGAACGTTTTAAAGGATTTCTTTCTTTGTCATCCTGTCGCCGCAGTATTTTGTACATTCACTATTGGTTTTGTGTATGATCTTTGGACAAGGGGCAGCAATCAGATCACAATTTGGCTTGATAAATATAATACAAATAAGGAAAACCACATGGAAACCAGCTCGCACAATTTGCGTTTTGCCCCAACTACGTTACCCCGGCGTGTGCCATAATTTTCATGCAATTTCTATTCTAGGACTTTCTATGGTACTGTTAATTTCTATGCTCTCTCTCTCTCAGCGTTTGATTCTTTGCTGACCGTTAATTTTCTTTTCTCTTTTTCACAAGATGTTGAATATCTCGTTTACGAAACGAAAATGGCGTAGGCTGACCGGCTACATATATACATGTACACAAGAAATATGAACTATGAACATGAGAACGCACATAGAAACGACGCAGGGAACGGCGCACAGGAATAACGAGGATAGGATGCGGGCATGGGTTAGATTGAAGCGAGGAAACTTGAGATACATTAACATATGCGCGTCATGCAATTATCGGAATTGAATCTCATTATGGAATTGGAATTGAATTGAACTGTTTCGACTGGAATTAGAATTGAAATTTCTGCTCTGGAATTGGAATTAAAAAATTTCAGTGGAATTTTTCCAGCTCTGCCTATCACAGAATCAGATGTTAAATCCAGTTGAAATAACATAAATCCATGATTAGATGATGTCAATGGTTAAATTAGCAAAGAATTGAGAAATAATATCCCATTTGATGAATCAATTATTAGCATTAATTGCTAGTATTATTGAGATAAACAACTTCGATTTCTTTGAATGGTGAATAGCATGAACTTTTTCAACAAAAATACGATCCCATAAGTTGACTTGCTTCCATTCCAATTTGTATGTGCACGAAATATTAGAAATATTAATCAACGTCCGAAGCATGTCAGTCCAATCAAAATCGAAAAAACGACATTGCACTCATGAGTAAAAGACAAGAAGGATTGATAGACCAAATCAAGCTGGTGCAAAAATATCATCGCACCGAAAATTTATTGGAATAATTTATGTCAAAACAAACATTTTGATGAATAATTCTGCTTTGAATTACAAAACATAGGAGTGATGATATGAACATAGTTAATGCTGTTGAATAATGTAAATACTGTTAAACCCGTAACAGACCACCACGGCGGTCTATTTTTCAGCTCTCTCTTGGGTGGCGTTCTATTAGAGGGTGCCGGTCTGCTTTTTAACCTCCCAGAGTCTAAAAGTATAAAGGAATATCGCTTCAATAAAGTTTGCATTTACTTGTATGTTCCTTCTATAAAACTCAAATAACTAAATGTTTTTCTGAATACCCGAGATATTATGAAGCATTTACATTTCGGCTTATTAGCATGACTTATTATCTTATGATTGAAACTTAGGATGATGCTAAATGCATAATTTAGTGATACCGGTATTCAAGAAAGTATATTGAATATAGAGCATATTATGAGCATTATTGACAACTAATACTCAGGCCCGATTCACCCGTTTGCTACTAGAAATGAAAGCTCAACTTTTGTTGATATTTCTTTGTTACTATATTTTTATTGTTGTATCCCTATATGTTTATTTAATTTCATTGTTGTCAATTGCATTCACGACATGGTTTAAGATGCTTTGGTGGAAAATCGATCCCCGCTACTTGCCTTAATGTCGGCAGTCACAATTGTGACGAATTATTTATTCATTGATTGTAATTGCTATGACAACTGATGTGTGGTGGTGAGGGTTTGATCCTGCCAATTGACACAGTCGCATAAGTGGCTCGTAGCTCAGTTGGTTAGAGCACAGGTCTAGTTAACATTGGTCGTAGGTTCGAACATCTACCAGTCGCACATCTTTTGCATGGCAATTTGATCTATCGTTTGTTTAATTCGTTTATTTATCGCTGGTTTAGTAGTATACAGATGAATTACAGCAAGAATATTTGAAAAATGTTGGCCTGGCAAAATCATGCGGTTGGATTCCTTCATACGCAGCCGAGATCTACTTAATATAGCCTTTTTAGGGGTTCATGGCTCATTACACGTAGTGAAGAGTGGTCAACAAGGTATCGAATATTATGTGACTTAGCATAATCTCGTACAGATGATGGCCATTTTGCGCTTATACAAGAAGATTTTCCTTACGAAAGGAGCATGGTTGGATCATTCGATTGTGAATTTCTGTCCATCATATCGTTCATTTAGCTAGTAATTAATGATTTCGGAAAGTCTAAAGAGGATCTCTCACTCTTAGAAGTGTCTCTCAAAAGGCGAAGTCGGAGTGAGTCATTTTCACATCACCGATTCAAATGATGTCGACGTGCCACTTTAGCTATGAGAAGCGGTGGCGGACCACCAAGTGGCCCGTTGGCAACGCGTTGCCCACCACTGCCGCACCCAACGGTACCGGTTGATGAAAGGAGAACGAAATAATGATAATTATTGA
This sequence comes from Prostheceraeus crozeri, assembly GCA_907163375.1. Classification (NCBI taxonomy): domain Eukaryota; kingdom Metazoa; phylum Platyhelminthes; order Polycladida; family Euryleptidae; genus Prostheceraeus; species Prostheceraeus crozeri. The sequence continues at coordinate 4,814 of CAJQUW010014417.1, forward strand.
TTCGTGTAATGATAGTCACATCGAAATAATAATGTTAGTCTGTTAGAATTTCGTGGGTCCTCCTTTTGCATCGATGACCGCTTGGCAACGGCGACCCATCGATACTGCGCATAATGTTACGACAAGTTTCACTTACGGTCAGATGCAGTTCCTCCTTATTAGAGGGACGTAAATACTTCACCGAGGCATCTGCCTCTTTCCAAAGGTGCTCTATTGGATTCAGATCTGGTGACTGAGCCGGCCAACACATTGTCGCGAATTCCTGGTGATCTAGCCACTGCTTTCCTGATTTCCTGTGTGTATGCTTTGGATCGTTGTCGTGTTGGAACATCCATCGACGGTTGGCGAACATGGTTTCCGATGCAGGCAACATGGTCTCCTCCAGAATAGATCGATATTGATACTGGTCCATCCCGTCCACAAGCCGGATGGGCCCTGGTCCGAGCGCCGATATGCTGGCCCACAATGTTTCCCTCACCATGCTTCACAGTTGGCACTACACAGACAGGATTCACCTCCTCGCCAGAGCGACGACGCACCAGTACCTGGCTATCACTGCTGAAGAGATTACACTTCAGCAGATTGTACGAGTTCCCACTGCTGGTCACTCCAGTTCAAGTGTTCTCTAGCCCTGGTCAGTCGAGCAGCCCTGCTTTTTCTATGAGATGAGTGGTTTCTGGTAAGAGACTCGCCCATAGAGTCCCACTTCCATGAGTTGATCTCGAACTGTTCGTGAAGTGATGTTAACGGCATAATCCTGTGAGACTTTCGAATGCCAGGGACTGTCAAGCGTCGATTATTTGAGCTCATGCGAACCACCAGTCGATCTTCACATTCGCTAGTTGACCTTGACCTACCACTACGGGGACGGGACTTGTACTCCCCGGCAGTTTGGTAGATTGACATTGCCTTCTGAACAGCACCTCGACTGACACCAGGAGGCATTTGACATTGTGACTGCCAAGATTCAATACGATCAACTATCACAGCGCGTTGCTCAGTAGTTAATTCGACACTCATGTTGATGAAAATGAGTCTATTTCAACTGTGTTAAAAATGGACTAGTTTCAAAATTCAAATGAATAAAAGTTGTCAATCAAACTATGAACGCATGCAATGGTAAGTTTGATGTCTCTGTTTGTCAACGGTTTGAGTTTAATTGAGCAATGGGCGTCACAAAGCTGATAACACAGCATTGCAAGCTAATAGGCTACCATACAAATATCTGTAAAACAAGAGGTGAATTCAGACTTAATTCCGCCACTGTATATTGATAATGATATTGACATTACATAAAGGAAATGAAATAATGAATTGATTTACATAAAGGAAACAAGATGACCACCGCAAGTCGTGCTTTACATTGCAGACACTTACATGTAGTGATTTAATTTAAAGCAATTGTTTAAAATAATAATTAGAAAAATATTCAAGATTAAGAAAAGAAAGATGAAATGCCGACATATCTAACAAATGAGATTTTTGTCATAATGTAAATTTGAAAGCCTTGAACAAACTGTAGTTGTAATTCTGCAAAAGTAATATATTTAGTAAAAATAAGATGTTTTATAAAATAAAAATATTGTATAAAAATTGTAATATGAAGTGACAGCAACTTATTGTTTAATTGCTAAATTTAGTATAAAAGCAATTGAGTATCACTTTTACAAAGGAGTCCTACATTATTTGATGACAATCATATACTCCAGAAGATATTGTTAACTGAAAAGTAAAGAGCATCATATACAAGAATATTGGCGAACAACTACTCAAAACTACAGCATCAAAAATTTACTAGCTAAACGACATACAAGAATTATGGGTTAATCAAAGACATGATGAAAACTGAAATCAATTACGGGAGCCAAGCTGAGATGCATTCATTTTTGTGTTTAGTGTTGAATTGCTTACTGGCTTAAAAAGCGAACCCAAAAATGTCAGAATGCCTTCGTTTTCGGTTTTTCAGAGTTTTCTTTTCCTTAACGTAAAATATGAAAGCCAAGAGCGAAGAAGTTCTCGCTTTCGTCAACGAAAGTAACACTACCACCAGCGATTTAGAGATTGCATTTCAATAACTTGTCACTTGTTGCCAGAGTGTTGGGATCATTTAAACTTCATTCAGGATGATTATGTTAATAGAGTTTGGCAAATGATATGAGACGCTATCCAGTCCAGTCTGACCTTATGCATCCGATGTTTCTTTATGACGTATTCACCAACAAAGAAGCGTCAGAGCGTTTAAATATGGTTTTGTATCTAGAAATTCCTTTTTGTTGTTTGAAATACTGCTCTTCATGCGTGGATAAAATATGAGAATTCACGTGTAACTGCTTACTCACCGCAAACAACGGATTTTATTATCATTTGCCGCAAACAACGGAAAGTCATTAGTTGCCAGAGTAAATCATTATGTTTACTTAATAATGTGTTCTACTTAACATTGTAAGACCGCAACTTGTAAAACCATATTAAATCATTCAAGTTAATCATAATTATATGTTATGTATATATGAATAACTTGATTTTTCTCATAGAAGAATTCTGGTAGCAGAATTTCATTTGCGTAATGTCTTAAAGTTTCAATGTTTGATTTCGTTGTAAGTTAATCAGCGGAGTTGTATCTTCGTCACCTTAGGTAGACTTGGAATGCTATTTACCTGCGAAAAGTGGTTTTCACATTGATTGATGAGAAAATGTTTTTGCACTTAAGCCAAGCATACTGATTACTGAACTAAAAAACATTTAAAAGAAATTCCTATTAGAAAAATTGCAAAATATGAAAACTATATATTTGCAGCACGTTAATTGATAGTATTTCGTTTGATAGTCAGCAGATTGAAAGCTAGGTTATTATTGTCGGTCGTCCAATTCACCAAGTTATGCAATTTAACGTGTCATTCAAGTTAAAACATCAAACAGTCGGGTGATGCATATTAGAGACCCGCACTCTGATCTCTGCTGTGGCATTATGAAAGTGATGCATGCGTGCATCTTAACTGATACCGAGATACATTTTAAGCAGAATTACAGAAGCTATCTGTACCGACAAGTGTCTTGTTTAAAACGAATAAACAAACGTTTCTCTATTCCTGATAGCGTAGGGAGAGGGTCGGTGGGGAGTTAGTTGAAGAGAGTGTTATTTACTAGCATAGGCATGAGGCGCATGAATCGCAATTTGTCTAACCACATGCACGCACCATAGAAATTGATAGCAATGAAATCTCTAGAATGGAAATAAAGCTTCTTGCAATGCACAATAGTGGCACAAACATCACAAGCATTTTCACTTAGATACACATGTCAACGGCTGAATCATTGGGTTAGAATTAGTCACATGTGTAATTCTAAGCTTTTCATTGGTTTTCATGCCCCGACTTAGTTCCCCCGGCTGTGCCGAGATCTTGAGTCAGTTTCCATTCTAGTCAACTTCAAATAAACAATCTATTTCTATGGCACGCGCATTCTGAGAGTCAACGAATCGACCAAGAAATTGGTAGATTGGTGGTTGGATTGCTCAGTCGGTTTGGGCCGCTCTTCAGTGCGGAAATGTTGAAGGTCCAGGGTTCGGGTCTGTCCGCTTCACTGGGTGCCACTGGTCTCACTAACTGTAGAGGTTACTAACTCTAACTTGGTGAGAGTTGCGAGTGTGTGAAAGCTGTCCCACCCATAGCTTGATACAATGGCCTCCGAGTCCGCATCATAGACCCACAAGTCTCTGCAAAATGAGGATGTGCGCACTGCGCCCCAATAAAGATGGAATCCGCCGCCCCTCTGCATGACGAGCAGTGATACGTAAAACTGCAGATAGCTATTGAAATCATCGAAATTGAAGAGGACCATGGACACTCCCTAGCGCACCACTGCACTTCATTCTTCACATGTCTAATTCGCGGCTCAATACCAGGCAATAGAAATCAAGGTAAACAAACAGAAGCAATTTTCCTGAAGAAATGGACATTAAAACATGATATGGATGCCAATCAATTTCGCACAAGATCAAATAAAGTTGAAAGCGGGTGCACCTTTAATTTACAGTTTTCATATCTACTGATGAAAATGATCTCAAATATACCTATTCTATATATTTGGATGATGATAGTATATTTATTACGTAGATGTTTAGATATCCTATCAAGTCGTCGTACTGTGGTTCATAACAAATTACCACACAAAAGTGCCCTTAGTATTAATCATAGCGTTTGACAACATGGCAGTTTTACAATACAGATTTGTCAATGTGACATTTTAATAGAATAAATGAAGCGGCTTCAAGATATACATGTACAATGTACATGCATCAAGGGTACCCAAATCTTGATATTGTCTGAAAGACGAAACGCGTCGGCGTTCAATTAATTCACATGATAGAAAATATGAACTATATAGATAGAACTTGTAAGTTTTCATTGACATAATTTTGATGTTCAGTCAAATCTGTCTTCACGGGTCACATGCGTTGAGTGGCCACATCCATTGTAATTTGCAATGACTCAGATATGAGCGGTCATCTCCATTGAAATTAGTCAAGTTCTCCTCAGCATGGTGAATGCTCTTAATCGCACCTTTGACTGGAGAGAGCTACCACCTGCGAAAGGGTGAGGAGATCGCTATGTGCCATCATATTGCTCAATAAATCATTAGTTAATGCTTTTACAAATTCTAAAGTAAATCAACCTCAAGTTTAGAAGTACATTTTAAAGGTCAAAGTCGGAGTGGACCGTTTTCACATCATCGATTCAAATCATGTCCGCCAGCCACTAAGCATTGGTCGACTCACCACTTTTTCAAGTCAAACTCGCTTAATCCGGACACCTCTTATGCCGTTCACTTCGTCTCTGACCCAATCACGATTGGATTCGACAGGGCTGGCCGTAGATAGATCGAAGAATAATTATTAGAATTAATTACAAAAAATAATTCTGTCTTTCACTAGAATAAACGCTACCAATGTACGTCGAACATCATATTAACGACTTTAATTATTGTTTCAAGTATGATGCCCAGTGTATATTTATTACATTGTGACGTAAATGATATGCTGGTATACAACCTACTTCCATGCAGGTATTGAGTGCTAAATTAGAGAATTTACGATGCCATTCATTTAAAGGATTCAGAGCTTCCTGTCCCACAAAATGAAACTTGGGGCGCTGGACTTAAGAACATTGTATTCGGATCTAATATTTTGCAATTAACTAAGTAAACTTGACAAATTTTGTAAAATTTAATTTTGTAAAAAGTAAACATTGACAAAATTTGCATTTGGTGGATATTTTATGAAGGCTAAATCGCAGGGATTTCCGTTATTATTTTTGCTTTTGTGAAAAACCGCGTCGGTGAAATACATTTCAAAGTTTAATAAAAAGGTGCGTCAAAAGATTTTATTCTACATTTGTAAGACAAAGAATATCCGAATAAATCGAAGGGATTTCAGCGGTACCCTCTCATCATTTTCTTTCACACTTGAGAGTGCGCTTGCCTCATTCGGCACCATTCTTCTGCAAAGCTGCGTTTTCTGAAGATAGCTTTTGCGTCCATGATTTTCAGGGTTGTACATGGGCCAACTTTTCTATTCCCAGGCCCATCCCATTCCACGGAAAATTTATTTTATTTACCCATGGGATACCCACGGGCCCACGAGCACGAGCTTTTGACAACTATGACATCCTTTCAGAAACACCAAGTAACTTTGAAGCAAGTTTAGATCTGAATCTCACTGTGAAATTTATAGACTGAGGCTTCCTATATGCTGACACAGTCAAATGGAACAAAACTTTAAGTTCGAATATTTGAAGAATGATTCAGAGGATTAATATTTGGTGTATCGAAAGAATCAGTGAGTCGGTGAGTCGCAGGTAGTCATATGGCCTAATGATGCAGGTAACCTATCCTATAGGCCTACGCATAGTTCGTTTCTTCCATTTCTTCTTCGACGAATCAAAAATATGCCCGCTGCTGTCAACACAATCAGTCTTTCTTTGATGCTGCGCAAGCCATGGAAGACATGGAAGTTGGGCATGAGTAAAATGACAGAACTTTTTTATTGAAATGTGGGCGTTAACCAAAGCGGTTGAAGCGATCCCATGTGCTTACTTACTGAGAACATAGCGTTTTTTTGATAGTTTTTAAATGTTGAAAATTCTTCTGAAATAGATTATAAATTTTCTGAATTTCATCTTAAAATTTCTGAACTTGAGATTAAAAAGGTGTAGTATACTTTCTGTGACAATATTTTTTCCATCCTGATGTTGAAAAATGTTCCAGACGCTCCTTAGTAATAAATGTTGCACAGATAAAATGTTCAAGTTGAAACTTATCTTCAGTTACTAAAAATTCTCGGGCCGCCCAAAATTCCTACGGGCACATGGGACCAATTTCACGTCCCATTGACAACCCTGATGATATTTGCATGCTGTACTTGCCTAGTTACATAAAGCGATAATCTTCAGCGTAAATGATTACCAGAAAAGTTACACACGTATAGTATATATGTTTACATTAGTATTATCTTCAGGCGCATCTACAGTTAAATATATGAAGAATTGAAACTGACGGAGACCACGGGGACACTGGACCTGAAATTCTAAACAATGCATTTGTCGGACCGGGCTTGATTATTAGTGGTTCAGGTCTAAAATTCTACTTGACAAATAAAGTGAGCCATTAGACAAATTATGAACTGAGCTGCACCTTAATTATCATTTATCATCCTTACGATTTTGGCTCCATGTTAGTGACACATCGTGTCTTGACTTATTTTAACAACTTGAATTCATTTTGAAGTATTTTACATTTTAGGTACACCGGTATGGATGACAACTCGACCACTCGCTCGAAAAGAATCAAACTGGATGGTCTTGAGGTAACCTTTATTATCTTCGGATCTTTGAATTTCATATCATAGAGATATTTGAATGGGAAGAAGGGTACGAGAGACTTCAGTTTGGCGAATATAATTTAAAACTGATACATTAGAAATATAATAGACCGGCTCAGCCGAACCTCGATTTTCGAGACGTTTGGTAGTTCGGCCGAATTGCAGAACAGTTTCTATATCAGGATGAATTTAGAAAATACTCTTTTGATATACAGTAATAGTATCGTTCCTAAATAAGCTTTCAAACATTATTCTTAATTATAGATTACTAAAAAATTGCATTTCACTGCGCTAATTACTTATGGGAGTCTGTAATCTAGTGCAATTAAAACCTCAAAGGACATAGATGATAGATAACAGTGTAATTGCAGAACATTAATAGTTATCTATGGTCATATTAGACTAGTGATCATGCACTTATCTATGCAGCTGTCGCCTAGTTGCGAAAAGGGTAGTCGATGGCCAATAAGCCATTTGGACAATGCAAGTGCATGATCGAGTTGGTCTAATTCAACTAAACATCGAACTAGTTATTGCTGACTAGTTAGCCTTAGTATTGGCAACAGGGTGGCAAAAGTATAAACAGGTTGCTGAACTTATTGAAGTATGGGGTTGGAGGGGTAGAATATATGAATCCATTTGACTAATATAAGTATAAACCCGAATAATTAGACATAATTCCATCATTTTATAATTGAATATTTATAATCCATGGTACCTAGTTTCAGCAACATCACATTTTAGTGAATGCGAATTACATAGACCTATGCACTCCTTAGTGATGAATAATCGGTTTGCGACGCGAATTGTTGGTATTGGCATTTGCCAGAAAAAGGAAACAGACATGAATGGATGTTATGAAGATAAAACGTTTTTGCAACATGAACTGTTTAATAGAGAAAATGATAATTCAAATGATAGAAAGAAATGTTCGCAGGATGTGTATGATGAAAAATCTTAGTGATCATTTTGTGATGGAACTACAAGTTCTACAAAAACGTAAGCGTTGAATATTTTCATTAACTACGAGCATCTTCTAGCATATTTCGAATAATTACTTTGAAAGAGATTATTATGCGAAAGAGAATTTTTCGACGCAAAAAAATTGGTAGGTGCTATTATAGGGTTAATATAACATGGCTTGTTTCAGCCATGCTTCTTATGATCAAATAATCGCGTTCGAAATGAAATTTGCTTTTGAATACTGAGTTCGTTAACTTAATATGATCTTTCAAAAGTAGACCTTAATTGTACATTAATGCAATGATCCTTAGTACCTTATATATACAGTAACTCACCACTTGCACATTAAAGGCAGATTTATATCATGTATTTTACTAAATAAGACAAGGTTTCTAGGTTCACAACTGTCTTATTTAAGAAAGCTGCATTTAAAACAGTTAGTAGACGTACTTGTTGCCATACTTTGTACATTGCTTTCAAAGATGTCTTAAAGCGCGAGTCTTCATACTGTGTTGTAAGCATGACTGCAGAACTTAGTTTTAAACTGTGCTTTCAAACATGGTTTTTCAAATGTTGGTTAAAATCACTTTTCTTGATCCGTGCTTTTAAACCTTGTACGTACGCATTTAATGCGCAATGAGCGATTGATGAATATGATACAGACTTATTGACAGGCGCCTTAAAGCTTAACTCACAGCAATGAAATTAGCGGATATGAAGGCGCAGAATGCTTTTAGGAGGTTGATTTGGTGCAAATTGGGAGCGAGCATGAGTACGTGCTCCGTAGAATGATATATACTACTACTTAGTAAGCTTGTGAACAACAAGTCATCGACATTACAAGTTTAGTAATTCACACACCAAAGCATCTTTTAAGGTTGTCTACACAGTTAATGAGTCTTCAATTTGGAAGAAACGATGCAAAATACGGGTATTGAAAAAAGTAAAAACAAGAACATGATGTATTTTTTGTTTTAGAAAATTTAAAAAACATGGTTTTTGGAACCCTAGGTAGGGGAGACGGGACGAATATGGGCACCTTAAGGGTTTTTCAAATACAGAGTCAGCAAAATAAACCAGGATCTATTTAAAACACTTCGAGAGGCAAGCCACACGTATCACTTACACCTCCTAAAAATATAGAGCTTCAGTAGTTCTTATAAAAAATACAAGAGGTGAATTTGTAAAAAGTGACGAAGAACCCATTTTACTCCATACCATCGGGCTAAATGAGCACACCGTCTGTTCAAAATGGGCAGTTGTTATTTTAGATGAGTATAACATTCATAGTGTACCTGTATATCATAGAATGTACATGCTTTGTTAGTGAAAACAATATATTTAGTTGGACTAAAACCGTAGAATCTGTATTTTGCAAACAACACATCAATCAGTTCAATAGTTCAAAAGTTCAATCAGTTTCAAAATTCTTTAAACTGGCAGACATCACAAGTAAAATGCATTCTCTTGGAAGTACCGCATGATTCATGTGCCCATTTCTTGCACGTGCTGCACATAAGCCAATCCTCCATGTCCTGACTGTCCCCATAAATGCCCAGGCACACAACACAAATCGTCAACTGATCGTCCTTTGCCTGCTGTGACAAAGGAATCATCAAGGTAGTGGAGGTGGTCGCTTTCTGCTTACCAGATTTAGTGCTTGTGTTTTTGTTCCTTCTCTTTGTCTCTTTGTCCTTCTTTTTGTCTCTTTGTTCCTCCTTCTCAGCTTGATCTCTGATGTTCTCAATACTTGTAAGTAAGCGAGATGCTGAGACCTTTCGACGCTTCACAGGTGGTCTACTCACAACAGGAATGGGTCGCAGAGTTTCAAAAGATGTACTAGGCCTATCTGATGGCGAACAGGGTCCAGCAGGAGAATTCTCCACCTCAATCTCAGCCGGTGGAGTTGCAGGCCTATCTACATGCACAGGCTGGCTCACAACTGGAACAGGGTTGGGAGAAATCACAAGAGCTGGAAGTTCAGCAGAAGGTAAGGGTCTCTCACTCACAGAGGATGGAGCGAAAGCCTCTGATTTCACAGCATGGCGATAGAAAGGCATAATGCCAGCTGCTCTGAAACCACTAACAGCATTGGCAGGCTTCGATGACACAGCCCACATCTTTGAGAATATGCGGCCAACATCATACCGTGTCAATAATTTGCCCTCCTGAATTTCCTCTTGCAGGCATCGAGACCAAGCATTTTTCATCGGTCAGAACACTGCGATATCAAGAGGTTGGAGGACGTGACTGGTGTGCGGGGGCAGACAAATCATGTCAATCTTTTCCTCAACACAAGTGTTCAAAGCTGCTAGAGAGTCAGCATGGCTGCCATGGCCATCCACAATTAAACACGCATAGCCACCGGGGGTGCGTTTGGCATATTTTGAAAAATGGTGCAAGAACTTTACAAACATGGCCTTGTTGGACCATCCAGACTCGGTCAAATCAACCTGTGTCCTAGGCGGGAAACCATGAATCAAACCTTGGTTCATTCTCACACCTTTGAATAATACGTAAGGTGGGATGAATTGACCCTCGGCACTAACACATGCCATAAATGTCACCAATTCTCCACGCTCGGCTGTGGTTATGGAGGAAATCTGTCTCTTTCCTCGTCTGCCAACTATCTTGGTTGGATCCTGGACCAACGTGAAACCTGTCTCGTCTTGATTGTATACACAATCTGGATGGTTTGAATAGCCTCTGAGCTCAAACAGACGCTGCAATATATCATAGAATTGGTCTACTTTTACACGATTGCAACCCATTGCGCGTTGCCTAGCTAATTTCTCTGGCTGGCGCAAGGAAAGCTCTGGGTGCCGCCTCATAAATCGAGTGAACCAATTCTCCCTGCTATCCTTTTCTCTTTATTGAAGGGGTTTGAAATGCAATTTTTCTCAACAAACTCAAACGCTAACTGGCGAATTTGAATCGCAGTAAGACCAAACCCAACAGATTCTAACCTCAGAATCAAATCAACGAGCTCTTGCTCTTGTTGAAACCCTAGGATAGGAACATGACCATGTTCATTTTGCAAAATGCTTGCTGCTCCAAACTACATTTGATCACATAACGACGCAAAGTCTCTCTCGGAATCTCATAGGCCTTGGCAACAGTAAACACTTTCTCACCATCCTTGACCTTCCTCATAGCTTCTTGCATCGTATCTTGACTCCATCTCTGCCGATCGGTAGTTCTCTTGTACTTAGATGGCATTTCCCTGAAACAAAAACAAGACTATTCATTGCTTGTCTTTTACAAAATCACTGCGCCCATTTAGCCCTGACCATATTTTGAGCACTAGGCAGAATGGGCACTCTATTTGGAATCGATTTATCTAAAAAATACTAATCCTAGGAGTAAACTGCGATTAGATTTGGAATCTGCATTAACTTACGATGTGGGGACAGTCTTCACAGCTCTCAACAGTCAAGATATTGGCAGTGACACGCTTAGCAAAAATAGATCACGATTTGGCTGGCCTTACATCAGGTGATCAGATTCTCAGAATTTCATTGTCAGCTCGTCAGAGCGCGCGCGTGTGTGAGTGTGTTTCTCCCTCAAATGAGCTGCGCCGTCACACGCTTAGAGGCAACGACCATAGCTTCCCTCATGCTGAATAGGAAGTTTACACCTGCTATTGTTCCGCCGCTGTAGATCGCTGAACATCAGATTACCCATTTTCGTCCGCTGCCCATTTTCGGCCCACCTCCCCTATAGATGCAAGCAATGGTGGCCGGGAATGTAATTCAATTAAACTTGACGAAGTGATTCAACAAGGAAGCCTGTTTAATGTTTAAATGAAATGAGCCAGGAACCTCAAACTTACGGCATTCAATCAGTGACGGGCTCAGTTAAATTGATTCCGCTCAATTAATCGTGCCACGGTATCAATCGCGCGACTCCTGAATGACCAGGAAAGTAAATTCTCAATGAAATTTGCTTGAGGAGGAAAATTCACTCTTTCAACGTTTGAGATAATTCCATTGAATATGAATTTGACACTTACGTATGATATGCACGGTTAATTGTACCTGAGATCATATATTGCTAGGGTAAGACAAGAGTTGCTGTATGACGCGACTTTTATTCTCACACCACAATAAAACTCCGTGGGAATCCTGTGAGAATTCTACACAGCACAAATGCAATATTTCATGCATAGAAATAAACTGTTTATCTGAAGTTGACTAGAATGGAAATTGACTCAAGGTCGCGGCACATCCGGGGGAACTAAGTTGGGGCATGAAGAACCAATGAAAAGCTTAGAATTGCACATGTGACTGATTCTAACCCAATCATACAGACGTTGGCAGGTGCATCTAAGTGAAAATGCGTGCGATTTTTGTGCCGTTATTGTGAATTGCATGATGTTTTACTTCCATTCTAGAGGATTTATTGTTGTCAATTTCTATGATTTCATGTATTAGCATTAAACATGTTCGTGAAGCAGGCGTGCACGATCTATATTCGATCGATCGGTTGCCCTCAAGGTAGAAGGTTGCATAGCTCTGCAGCTCGGTAATCTTCATAGAAGTAGATAATAGACTTTCTATGGCATTGTTAATTTCTATGGTAATCTGTGTACATAGCTCGCAAGCTTCTTTGCCATCTTCAATATCTATGATGGAATCCTCCAAGCATAGACTTTAGAAGTTTAGAAGTACTGTATATGCTCCAAGTCACGCATAATAACATCTACACCGGAAATACTGCGTGAAATGAGGTAGATATCTTGAATGTTTTGGACTAAAAAGACTGATAGTTATTCTTAACATCAAAAATCTGCAAAATCATTATCAAAATATTCGCCACAGTCAAATCACTCAGAGACGAAGATCACATCAGAAATGCATGAAATAGATCTAAGAAGAAGATGGGAAAATAACTCAGCGACGATTAGCTCTGGTTTACGCATTTGACTAAAGACATCCAACATGAATGATATCCATTAAATAAATGAATGCCGTAAACCTGAAATTATTTGATTTAATTATTGATGTGACTATTTTTGTCTCATGGGATATTCCAATCTCACATTTTGAGGAATTTAATGATGAGGACCTAGATGTGTGACTTCATTAGTGCCTTTTTGCATGCATTTGTCTTCCAAGCATGTAAATGTATTAATAGGGATATTAATCCCGCATTGTGCATCTCATATGCACTATTCAGTTCACCCTATGAACCTAACTCGGCAACAACTACACTCTGACATAGTCTTCACTACAGATGTACATGTATATCTGCTAACATTCTATCAAAGCAATAAGTCTAAAGGTTTGATTGATGCATAATTATGCTTATTACAAGATTGATTGAAGAAACGGTAAATCCCTGCTGCTATGCTCGATAAAATGCGACCCACAGAAATAAACTGTTTATCTGACGTTCGCTAGAATGGAAATTGACTCAAGGTCGCGGCACATCCGGGGGAACTAAGTTGGGGCATGAACCACCAATTAAAAGCTTCGATTTACTCATGTGACTGATTCTAACCCAATGATACAGACGTTGGAAGGTGCATCTAAAAGAAAGTGCGTGCGATTTATGTGAGGTTATTGTGCATTGCATGAAGCTTAATTTAAATTCTACACCATTTCCAGATTTATTTCAGGAAAAATGAGATATATTTCAGAATTATGAAATGTTTTTCAGAATCCATAAATTGTCTTTCAGAAAAATGAAAAGTATTTCGAATTTAGTTAATTGTATTTCAAAAAGATAGTATGTATTAAAGAAATAGTCATATACATTCCAGAAGCGTGAAATGTTTTTCAAAAGATTTTACTTTAATTTCAGATCCGTGAAATATATTTCCTATTTCATCAGTTGTATTTCAGATACATGATTTGTATTTCAGAAATCATGAAATATAATTGAGAAAACATGAATAATATTTCAGAAGTGTGATTTGTTATTCAAGAGATGTTATTTATATTTCAGATCGGTAAAATTTGTTCCATCTTTCATTAGTTGTTCTTCAGATGCAATATTTGAAATTCAGAAATTGCAAAATATAATTGAGGAACTAAAAGTTGAATTTCAAAAACGCTAGATGTAGTTCAGTTGACATGAGATGTTTTTCATAAATGTGAAATGAATATAATCATCTCTTAACTTCATTTCAAAATTGTAAATTATATTTCAGATGCAGCTACTTGAAAATCAGAAATGTAAAATGTATTTAAGGAGCTGTTTGATGTTATTCAGAATTGAAATATGTATTTAAGAAAGCGTCAGATGTTTTTCAGTACTATAAAAAGTATTTGAGCAAGAGTAAATTGTGATTCAGATGACGTAAAATGCATTTCAGAAGGCATCAAAAGGATTTTGCAGAGCGTTACATGTATTTCAGAAAGCGTTAAATGTGTTTCAGAGAACTGTACAATGTCTCGAGACTTGTTGTGATCAAATAAAACTCATGACTTCGGAAATACATCTCATCAGGAACCAATGACACTGAAATTAACCGTTGAACCATGTACAAAATATTGCTGGCAGAAGCTTACCGTGTTGTCTTTTACAATGAATCTCCAAGATAACTGCTGCGTCTGCCAGACGTCGATGCTAAGGAAGCCAGTGGTTAGGTACATACCTTGTCTTCACCTTATCCACGAGTCCTGTCTACAACCCATGTTGGCTAGTCCCCAGTCCCGCTGTCCATTATGTCGAGATGAGATAGAAGAGACAGAGGAAGTGGAAAGGAAGAAATACGTGAAGACTACGGAGAAGGATAGGCGACTCATCGTAGCGTATCATTGCAAAACTTTTGCTTATTCCTTCTTATCATTAAAATGAACTTATTGTTTCACATCTATTGATTGACTTAGTCTATGTGTACAACTGTAAGCTTATATGCGATTTGTGTGTAATTTCGTGTAAGCCACATCTCCTAAATATCATCACATGTAACTTTGTACGCAGCATAAATTTAGACATAATAAGCCTACATCAAGGAATTTCAAATATCATAATCCCACTTTCTTTACCTCCTATTTTTGGCTCGATTTTTTGCAGGGTTGGAAAACTCAATTTCGACATCAATTCCTAATTAGAAAGTTACTTAATGTAGCTACGTGTCCGCTTACTTAGAGATACAGTGTACTGTCTGATGCGGGAATATGATTGTTTTGATTTGATACCAATGTTACATTATAAACTTTACAGTCCTACATGTACCTGTATTTCCTGTGTACTGAAAAAGTAAATGATAAATAAATATTTTGTTACTGACTATGCATTGCACCGTATGCATTGTTGCGCATGTTTCTATGCATGTTTCTATTTCATTGCATCGATAAGAAGTTGTAAGCTTAGGCCTACATATGCCTTAGTAGGCCTATTGACATTGAATATAATCCAGTAAGCTAAGCTACAATGATATTTGATTGTACGAGTACAATTTTACCAGACGTTTATGGTTGTTTTCTCATATTCTTGGATATATCTGCTTAGGTAGGAATATATAGTAAATATATTCAAGGGAAATTATGGACTATTACCGTTCTTATACTACGTACAAACATGAATTTCAACTCCTCAGTTAAGCAAACTTACATAAACTTTGGGCAATATGACCGCATTCTGTAATGCAGGCTTCGGATATCTTACTGTTTACAAGTGAACTTCTCCACGAAATACATGTAACGCTCTGCAAAATCCTTTTGATGCCTTCTGAAACACATTTAACGCTTTCTGAAATACATGTAACGCTCTGCAAAATCCTTTTGATGCCTTCTGAAATGCATTTTACGTCATCTGAATCACAATTTACTCTTGCTCAAATACTTTTTATAGTACTGAAAAACATCTGACGCTTTCTTAAATACATATTTCAATTCTGAATAACATCAAACAGCTCCTTAAATACATTTTACATTTCTGATTTTCAAGTAGCTGCATCTGAAATATAATTTACAATTTTGAAATGAAGTTAAGAGATGATTATATTCATTTCACATTTATGAAAAACATCTCATGTCAACTGAACTACATCTAGCGTTTTTGAAATTCAACTTTTAGTTCCTCAATTATATTTTGCAATTTCTGAATTTCAAATATTGCATCTGAAGAACAACTAATGAAAGATGGAACAAATTTTACCGATCTGAAATATAAATAACATCTCTTGAATAACAAATCACACTTCTGAAATATTATTCATGTTTTCTCAATTATATTTCATGATTTCTGAAATACAAATCATGTATCTGAAATACAACTGATGAAATAGGAAATATATTTCACGGATCTGAAATTAAAGTAAAATCTTTTGAAAAACATTTCACGCTTCTGGAATGTATATGACTATTTCTTAAATACATATTATCTTTTTGAAATACAATTAACTAAATTCGAAATACTTTTCATTTTTCTGAAAGACAACTAATAAGCTAGGAATCATACTTCACGAATGTTGAAATAAATCTGGAAATGGTGTAGAGGTTTTATTGTTGTCAATTTCTATGATGCTACCCGATAGTGATTGATTACCTGAAAATGACCAAAGTAATGAAATTTGTGGTGCAAAACCATTAGCGTCATGTGCGGTAATTATGAGCAAAAAGAAAACGGGGTAATTATGAGCAAGCCTTGAAAACGTTTAAAACTGTAGAATTATAGGCAAGGAGTATATAAGATATGTTAATAAGGCCATCAATGACTCGTGTGTAAATTTTGAATGAAATCCGTTGATTCTACTAGTTTACAGACATTTTCAAAGAGGGAGTGTTAAAAAATCTTTACGCCAAAGATCAATAAGGGATTTTCACTTTTGCGTAAACATCGATGTAGTTCTAAACAAATGAGTGGTGCAAGTAAAATATTCATATCGAATGTTTGGCAGTATCATGGGCAATAAATATTTTTGCCCTATAGACTTATAAATAATGACTAAATTCCTGAAACAATAGCTCATAATTACCCCTCTTTGCTCATCCATAAGTCATCTCCAACGGGGTAAATATGAGCGTTGACCTTATCAAATTATGTGGTCTCTTACGACCATTAATTGAATTAGGATAGCTATGTGCTATGGCCTACTTATTTTTTGTCAATGGATTAATAAGTTTTGCATGAAATTAATGCGTCACTTAGCTATTATATTTCAGCTACACAAACTACAGATAGTGAGTAGCTTACATGAACACAGTACTACATGATTCTATGAATAATTAAATTATGACAGCTCTCTTCTAATTCATCATATTGTCTAGTATAGCCAACTTGCTAAACATGCTGCAACTGCAAGGATTTACTTTCTATGTAGCCTGCATAAATGTATCTTGATACGTGGGAAACTGTCCGATAGCTTGAACAGAGTGATTTTTGGCATCGGTTTCCAGTCTTCTTGGAGTGCGCGCTAAGATTTTGTTATGAAGACTTCGAGTCAATTGTCATGACGTCATTCACGGTCAGGTGACAGAGCCTCGTTGTCCCTATCATTGCAGCTATTGTTATGGTTATCGATGGGATAACCAATTATAGTGATCGGTTTCAACTGACGTTGCAAGCTGATATTTTAAACGTGTGTTATTTCTCATAGCTCATTCATCGGTCTGGTCATGCCACGAGCCTACGAGAGAAAACGAAAGGTTGTTACCTCAGAGCAAATTTCAGCTGCAATTAGTGATATCAAGAATGGACATGTATTCTCGTATATGCTGATATATCATCGTATGATGATTATTGATATTGAAAAGTACAGTGGATCATAGTTTGCCTTTCACAACACAATGAGAATTTAAAAGCATCACTATCTTTTGTTTACTTTTCTATTATTGATTCGTTTATTTTCAGTTGAGAGACGATGGCTTAGACCAGCCCTCCAGCTTCATATTTAAAAGATCATGGCGATCATAATATTGAAAAAGGTTGCGGGAATTTTATAGTGGTCAAATGTTGAGTAGAATTTCAAATACTGTGAAATTATTTCGCAGAGGCTAGCTTCTGACTTTTGAAATAGAAAAAAACAGATTAAGTAGAGCAATTCACTCATCAGAGCTTGAGCCGTAGAGCCAATCTTCTTTCATTCAATGCCTATAGAGCCTAGATAATTTATTAGAAACACAATAATACAATTTTGAGTTATTCAAATAATCTACCGCACATCTTTATATTGCTCATAATTACCCCACTTTTGCTCATATTTACCACGTTTGAGTAGATTTCGGGTGAGCAAGAAAATTCAAATTTTGAATATATTCGAATGCTCAATTTCTCCAATAGCCTTTATGAAAGTCAAGCTACATACACTAGAAAACGCAACATGTCTTTTGATTATAAATATATATGATTGTATTCCGTATAAACAATGTTTACGCAAATCGCTCAGAATTACCCCACATGACGCTACTATATATTTCGAATTCATAGTATATTTACAGTACTTTATAGTATATTCAATTTCTTTAATTTGAAATAATATTTAATTGACAATAATAGTTAGCTGTTCAAGGCGTGTTGTGCCTTGTTTACGACTTCTTGCGTTTTGATTTATGTGGCTGTGTTCCCAAACATTTACAAATAGAGCATGATGTTGATAAAATGCGAAGCAAAAATTGTGATGTCTAAGTAGACTTAAGTGTCTCATGGTTTCGATTTTAATGGAAATTATCAAAATCATCATGAAATCAATGGTCTAGAAATTAGCAGTAATGTGCACATTTTTTGTTTATCTTATATGATAATAATGGAGAATTGTGATTGCAGTGCAGGTCTAGACCTTAACATTCGTATTACTTTGCGGGGCCGACGCGCCACAAACACATTGCAACCTCCTTGAACGGGTTCAGAGACGTGTCAAGGATCTTATGGATGAGAAACTTGCTAGCGAGCTGCAGTCGGTCTCAGTCAGACGGGTATGTTGCTTCACTCAGTCTCTTCTACAGATACTACTTCGGTAGAAGCAGCTCTACAGTATATGAATGCATACCCAAACTAACATCTTTTCCAGAAGCACACGCAGAGCTAATGCAATCACATGCCATCGTGTGAGCTTAGAACACGCACGTACTGTAAGTCGCTCACAAAGCTATTTTGTTCGCACAGCAAAGCTTTGGAATCAGCTTCCCCGTACCACTCTCCCTGACCAGTACAGTCTCGATACTTTCAAGAGGCGTGCTAACAGGTTTCTGATGGGAGGGGGTCAGATTAATCAGATTAGAAGATGTTTTTCTTTTACATTTTTAAAATAATACAATTTCTTACTCTTTCATTGAGTAACACCTACCTTCGTTCATGTCTCATAGCGGTGCTAGGGGTGAAAATTCTGTAAAAAATTTAAGTGGCATCTAAGCCAATTACCGTTGCCTGAACTCAATAAAACATTCTGAGACATGCATAACACAAATTGCTGATGGAATGTGATTTTATTGTGGTAGGCTATAGAGGCTCTTCGCAACTTATCCTTACACATTTTCTCAAAGAGTAGTCTGGGCTGCGGTAATCATCTTTCTCAAAATTTCAATATTTACTAGATGCTTGTGGTTGTTGATGATACATTTATTTCCACAATCTGTCATTTGCGAACATGCTATGTGTAGGTCGGCCTATAGTAGACCTATCAGATGAAATTATAGCCATGTTTTGCCCAAGATTATTGTTACTCGACTGCAATAACGCACTACTCGGCTCTGCTCGGCTTGCGGCTCGTCTGGACGAGCCGTGTATATCTCTAGTCTTAAATTCTTGCTGGAGTCGAACCATCCACAAACATGTTTTGAAAGCGCAGCCTCTTTGAATCTTTTGCTTATCGGAATGATTGACAGTAAGAGCAACGATCCATTCAAAACATCTGCGTCAACATCTGAAGTTGAATAATGAAATGAAACATCGGACGAAAACATTACATATCAACCTTAAAAGTGGACTGTAAACCGCAATTTGAATGAGGATCACTTCATCGACAAAACCCCACTGCTCAAATCATAACGGTTCAGCTTGTTTTTGCCATGAAGATTTTTGCCAACCTTGTTTTAAAACATTCAAAACTTGAGCATCATCACCCAATGTCAAAAACAATGCCTGAATCCTTCATTTCAAAATCAAACGCGTGTG
This sequence comes from Prostheceraeus crozeri, assembly GCA_907163375.1. Taxonomy (NCBI): domain Eukaryota; kingdom Metazoa; phylum Platyhelminthes; order Polycladida; family Euryleptidae; genus Prostheceraeus; species Prostheceraeus crozeri. The sequence goes on from CAJQUW010014417.1 coordinate 24,717, forward strand.
AGCCATTTTAGCGACATTTTACTTCACATTGAATCAATAATGCGAAAAATATCAGTTTTCTCTCCCGAGTAATTTTAATGCCAGCAACTTAAATAATAACGAATAAAAAATATGTGCACATAGCCGACGTTTCGGGTCCAGACCCTTTCTCAAGTCAAGGCAGCAATAGAAAAAACTTAGCATTGCTTAATAGTATAATCGCGTAACAGTTTTCATGCAATTATAGATCTCCCAGTCGATTAATCGTGCCAAGTGCATCTTCTTGCACCATTGTCTTGGCTTACTCCTTTAGACTACATAATCAAATTTCTTATGATATCAGAGACAGTTTTCTTTTCACATGCAGGCATAAACTATAACGAGATCCGGTCATCGTTCACAATATACGTTGTCGCATTAACACCTATTGTGATTTTCAAACCGAAATGCAAATCCCACTACCTTTTGTAAAACTTCGGTAAAACTACTTCGGTAAAAGACCGATATTGTATAATAATATTCGCTTCAAAAATTCATTGAATATTATTGCGCTTGTATGCATAACGCTCTCTCTTTCTTTCCCTTACTGTCAGAACCACAGAATTAAATTGTTTAACCGCATCACTTTGCTAGAAGTGCAAACTGATTCAAAACAATGGCACATGAAGGAACTTATTAAGTGGGCAAAAAGAATTTCTTAATACCTTGCTGAGATAGGAAAAATAGTCGTGCGTCGCTTGCGGATTGCTCTGAATTCCTTTAAAATGCTCCGATCACCACGATTCCTTCAGATTATAAGAATTCAGATCATTGCGCAAGAGTTTTCTCGATAATGTTGAGCCCTCCGATCATTATTAAAAAAGTTAGCAGGCGCACGAAAAAAAGTTCACAGACTTCTCCGAAGAACTTGACATCGACTGTGTCTCTTTGCTGTGTGATCCGGTTGATAGCAGTCACTGCAGATTCTCACAATTTGGCGTTTTTAATGTTTAACTGGCTGCTCATTGTTCGATTGCTACGGTATTATGTCAGCCGATTGTGCCATTTCATACGCATTACATGTTCCAATTTTTCCTTTCTAGTCAAACAGAAGAAGAGACGACCGGTCTAATTCTGTGGTCTGAACATAGTTTTATTTATTGATATCAATGAAAGCACCCTTATACCGGGATTCTGAATCCCGTAAAGATAGGATAATCCCGGTATAAGATAACCTTAATGAGAACATTCCAACCTCCCCTGAGCTACGAAGGTGTTGGTTTATTGTTTTTAGTTTTAACTACGTTGGTACTCCTATTGTTTTCAACAATGTTATCTAATAACATCTTGCGTAATATAGTTCAGCTAGTCTGATAAAGTATGAAGGGCTGCTATCATAGCTACATCAGTTGGAAATGCAGCCAACTGTGTCCTTGTTGGGTTAAATGACATTTACAGCAATTGAATTTTCAGGCGTGACCTTGGCATTTTTGACTTTCACAGCTGAAGTTATGTCCAACTCATTTCACCCTGGCTTCACTGGCGAATTAAAAACAGAGTAACCAGTGAACTCCCAATTTGGAAAAACTCCAAGATTGAAAAACGAATGCCAGAATAGCCACTATTGCTGAGTATCCCTCTTAGAAAGTGAGAGAGAGAGACAAGTAGATTCTCTTAGAAGCTACATTCCAACAGGGTGTCTAGTATGTACTTTCTGTGTATACTTTTACTTTCACTGAGGTCTACACTTACAAATGCACATTATACTTATTTTCTAGGTGCTTCATGCGCTTGCAAAGTTGATTAGCCTTTGTATTCAAGCATTTCATTTCATCATGAAGAATGCACTTTTTCATAAATTTAATTAATGACAGTTCAATGAAATCTTGATGTAAAGTTGGTATTTTGATCATTTATGTGAAGTTGAATGCTTCCTTATTATCATGCTATGAGCGAAGTCGTCGGTACTAGATCCAAATTGACATATCTACAGAGTGCAAGTGTTTTTTTAAAAAAAGTGCAACAGACGATTAGGAATAAAATATTGGAAACAGGATTATGGTTCATTTTGTTCTTCAATGACGTATTGGGAGTTATTGAAGCATCTTTTCGACGTATCTCGGAGGACTTGATGTAAGGGATACCTCAGGTGTGCCTGCAAAAGATCTTCATAAGGAGGAAAACTTGCCTCCAGCTAATTGTGTACATGTTGTTTGCGTTGCACGTTGGGCTGACCAAGGAAAAAGTGGATCCAATCCAAAAAGAAATTTCTATGAAGACATGACAAAAATCTTCACTGGTATCGTGAAGCTGTGGGAAGTAAGCAGTTGTATGAGAACTGCTCACAAAATTGTTGAGTGGAGTTGCCTCATCAGCCTTTCGTGACCACCAGCACTGGTGCAAAGTTCGCGTCAAAGAAACAGTTGAGGCTTTAGTGAAGTCAGAAAATGTAAATATCGTGGACACGGATCCTCCGTAAACAAGAGACGAAGGACAGTTAAAAATCAGAAGAACTGGAGATGCTGGAAAATGAGCTGAGGGGTTTGGAAATAAATGAGAGCCAAATTGGGACAACATAAAGATGCATGAGAAGTATTTGAAGAGAATGCGCCTGCAGATTCACTCGAAAATTTCCTTATTGTTGAAAGCGAGAAGATAATTTTTTTGAAGTAATGAATATAAAAATTACTAAATACAATTCAAAATTGATAAAATATGTAGATTCAAATAGTTAAAAAATACAGATAGTCATTATACGAAAAGAACTGCCAGTTCTAAAAGATCAAACAAAGAATCAGAAATGAAATATCACGTCAAAATTCGATGAACGTGGTTTGGTCGATGGTATTGAATCGCCACATTGAAGTTACGGCTTGGAAAATTAATTCGGTCGTCAATGCGTACAAACATTTTTTTCGACAACAATGCGTAAAAAATGACGAATCAAATTTAATCAGATGAAGCAATAATGGTGTTAACAATAATTAATAATCTGTCGCTGAGTATGCATGATCAAAGTGTGTGTGCCCTTGCACTTTACCTACAAGCAGATAGGAAACATTTGAGTCTGATAGGAAGCTGATGAAGTCCTAACTGACATTCCGTCTTTCTTAGACCCGATTTCAGTGGAGGCTTGTATAATTGTCAACTGCGCAGCAAGTGCTGAACTTACATACATATGAATTGATATAATATAGTAGGCTATACTATGAAATGCCTGTGTGCTTAAAAAAGCGTCATAAATTCTTAGTGATTTGTAGAGTTGACCTGCACCGAAAATTCTGATATTATTGTGTAACACACTGTGTAACTGCTTGGAATAAGTTATGTCTATGTGAATAATATCAATAGCAATAATTAATTAAAATATTATTCTATCCGATACAAAGTCTACCGCATATAAAAATTTGAGTGCATTATAAAAGTGGTTTGGCTAGCTGCTGGGGACTGTATGATGAAATCCACAAATTTCCGTTCCTTGCGCTTCTATATGATAGAAATCTTGTCATTTGTATTGACTTAGGCCATAAAATAGCTATTTTCTTGAGAGAAGAATTATCAAATTCTCCTCCCGCAGCTATGCTGTCCATCCCGAGCGTGGCGAGGGTTTATGGTGAACGTTTATTTCCTCTCGAATAACCTTTCATTTTGTGACTTGTTTATATCAATTGTTCATTATAAAATTGATGGCTATATCGCAAAATCTATGAATGAGAAATTCAAGGGACTGTATCGAAAGCTTAGTAATCCATGGCTAGTCAGACTTTGTTTTAGCTATTTTTTGAGAGAGGAAATATCTACTTTTCCTCCGCAGCTATGGTGTACAGCCCGAGCGCAGCGAGGGGATGGACAGATAGCTAAGGGATGAAACGTTAATCTTAAGGGAGAGAACAAGAATGTAGCTTTTCATTTTGTGACTTTCAATGAGTCCATTGTTCTTAATCAAATTGATGGCTATACCGCGAAATCTATGTATGAACTAATCTAAGGACTACATCGATATCTTGGTAGTCTCTGGCTAATCATGACTTCTTTACAGACTTCCATGATTTTTTTACACCGGAACTTAGACAAGAAAAGTTAAATGCTGGAGGAAACGTTAGCTTCGTGATCCCGTGGGACTGAAGAGTTGAGTTTTCCTCCCGGCAGTTTACATAGAAGGGATATCTTTTCACTCCCACACAAAATGAAACATATCATTCATCAAATAAGCATTGGAAAAAACTCATATGTATTTTAAAATAATGATGGGAAACTTTAACCCTAGAATAGAGTATTGTGATGTTTACTTGAGTTTGAAGTGTATTGTTCATCATTAAAATTCTCCAAAAATCGGTATACCGGAACCGGTTCCTTTTCTGTCCTGTTCCTGCTCTAGTCAGGCAGGATCAAATATAAGCACATAAGCAGAAGGTTTTTGGAAAAAAGCAGATTTTTGTGCTTTTTCTGATTAAGCGAGAAATACCAGACTTGCCGTGGGAGGAGATATTTTTGTCCCATTCCCAAGGATTTTTCAAAATTTGCGAATTTTTCCCAAAATAATTACCATAAGCCAAATATCTCTTTGATAAGCTTAGCGACCGCAATCCTTAGCAGCTAGGTTATGGGACATTCCACACCACCGCAGGTCTACCGTGTACATGCATGATAGACCTAAATCAAGTTTTAATATTTCCTTGGACTTACGACTTATAGGTAGCACGTGTGTTATAAAGCAATTAAAGCAAAGGGCTCTACAAATACCAGTAGGTACATAATCCATGACATCAGACTACTATAGATGTAGTTGACTTGCATTTGGAAGAGCAAAGCTGCCTTCCTTATTAGAAGTCATAATTTGGCCTTTTGAGGTTTCTCAACTAGTCAGTCCTAAAATATCGAAAAACACTATCGAGGCATAAAGCCAGCCCAAAATAAACATGATAGTCCTATTACACATACGTCCCTACATGAAATATTCCATCTAATCGATGCGAATGGACTCTTGCTCGTAGCCATTGTAACGCTATTAAGTGAATCATCAACAGTATTTAGTCTATAGGCCTGAAGATGTTTTGGGAACATGTGTGATTCTACTGCCTAATCCAGCATATTGCTGATGCGATGCCAGTGCCCAGTCACTGCATGGAAACTGGTCAATGCAGTAGGCCTAAGTACAGTTGTCCGCGCTTGAAAATAGAAACATTCACATGTACGAGGATTAAATACAGAAATTTCAACCAGACATGCTAAAATTTTATTTTATATGTTCATTATATCACACAATCTGATTCCTAATCAAGATGAGAAATCTATCATCACTTAACAAACATAATTATTTTACATACTAGCGTTAGGCATACATTTTCGTAAATTTCCATTACTCAATTTACTTTAAAACTTTAAAGTTTCTGTTGTAGCAACACGTTGGCAAGGATAAAAATAATGTCTACGTGCAATCATTCCATGCATAATTTCCTTTAAAACTGAAAACTAATATTATCATCATATATTGCAGAACTATTTTCATAACAGTGAAATCACGCAACAGACGCAAGAAAAAATAATAAGCTCTATCAGAGCTTCTCGCATTTTTCATGGGAATTCTTATGAAATCCCGCTCCCATGACAAGGCTGAGAAATACTAAGTTCTGGTCATAATTTTTGGCATGGAATAGGTTCGTGTTTTCATGTACTTTGGCAATGTAGCTAAACACATTCAGATTTTTTAGCAATCATCCAAATGTCGGTAAACACAACACATTGGCCAATTAGAGCCACATTTGCCTTCATTTTCACTTGCATCACTGAGTGGAAGCATGATAATAACACATAGGTTGAATATATGTAACATATTAAGGGCCAGATAGGAAATAGGCGTATTTTGATCCTACTTGTGTGCAACGAAGTCAGCAAGAATTAGCTGCTATTGCATGAATTTGAAAATATTTGTAAGCGAGCAATAAAATTTGCTTTTCATTACCTCTTTTTATTAATTGCAGAAACAAGAACAAGAAACAAAGAAAACTAATGTTTGTATGAAAAAAAAATTGGGGAGAACTTTCTGTGATTAGATGAA
>CAJQUW010014418.1:0-137866 GCA_907163375.1 Prostheceraeus crozeri
TTTAGTGATAACCTCATGATATCACTAATTTTCTCCTAGTGCACCTATTATGATGGCCAGTATATCAAAAGAGAGCTCAGAAAATGCTCGTTCTCCCCGTGCCTCATTCACTTTCATACTCACATCTTTTCTTATTGAAAATTTGCGATTTGTAAATTGAATTATTTTCATATTTTGAGCACTGCTCATCAAATACAATAACGGATGCAAGTCTATCGTATCTCATTTCAAAACTGAGAATACAAGCTCTCGAATGATGTATGACACGTTGATGTGCGACGCGATTGGAAGACATGAGAATCGATTGAATTTCAGCGAAATTTAGATGATGAGTTTTTTATGATCAGCTCTGTAGGAAATTGAATTTTGCTGGAAAACAGAGTCACATGGCAGATCAAGATGAAGTGTATGCTCGGCTTTCCAATGTCCAACTGTGGAAAACGACAAATGATGAAAATATAAATTCCAATATAGTATATAATTATAATTTTAATTCATTCAAAACACAACATTTCAATTTCAATCAAATAGTTGAAAATAGCAATTTAATTTCAAGCAATTTTTGATCATCTCTGGTTACAAGGAGATGGAGATAGCGGTACTGCCTCAGATGATATTAGCCTTAAATGGGTTAACGCCCTCAGGTCTGTCAACATCCGGATTGAAGATGAAATCATTTTTGAACAATCATTCTCTTCTTCTGACTTGGCGGTCACACACAGCTACCATTGTGAAAGAAAATGGCGGAGATCACGCGATATGCCATGACAACGGCGAGCTGAGCTGAAAGGAACTGAAACTGAATTGATACGTGCAAAGCCCTGGAGTCTGTCAACTCTATTGAAAACGGTTCCACTTCGATGATATAGTCTGTGCATCAAATGATTTTCTCATTCATCACCGACGCTGGTCAAATAAGCGAATTGAAATAAAAGGAGCAACAAAATTTAACCAAAATGCTTGCAAATGCTGTAATCACATCGAAGTAGGACAAACGACTTCTTTTTAGAACTAAGGAGTTTCGCATTAGGTCTAACAGTTCTTCTAACATCATTTATAAATTAAATTGTTTAGTTTGTGATGATTATTATATAGGTCAGTCTGGTGATACCCTGACTGCTCATCGACAACAGATTCAGGAAGCTAAATACCTACCTGTCAGCAAGCATATAATAAACTGTGTAGCATGGACATCAAATTTTCTATCACTCCATTCTATAAAATGCCTTCGGGGTCCATAAGAATAGATCGTGAAGATAAAGAGGCCATCTTCATTAAGATCTATGAACCACCCCTCAATGCCATGTGAAATACTATGATTTCTCCTAAACAATCATGGCCTTTTTATTAGTCCAACTGCACAAGTTTCAAAAAGGATGTCACTTAGAAATATATCAATAAAAGAAGCTGGATTAGTGCGCTCACTGTCTGGTATGTCATACAGCGGATTGATGCCAACCTGTTGTGAAAATCCCTGGCTATTATTTCCTGTTTGATGATTATCCTGTCATTCTTCTACCATGATCCAACTGTCTGGTCTCAAGTCATCTGTGATATTTTCGCTTTCAGCGTCGTCATCACTACTTGACGTTGAAGATGTGTCATTGTCAGAATCACTGATCATCCTGTCCATTTGTTCTGCAGCTTGGATGGCTGTTAATCTGCGAGATCGGCGTTGCATGTTGAATGATGATGAGTTGATGACTGAATGAAACGAATTTAGGATGTCTCTGTCTTCCTATACACGATATCGGAACAATGTCATTCAAATGACGAATAAATCAATGACTCAAATGCATAGATATACACAAAGAGTAGCAGATGACGAGGAACGTTGGATACACAAGCATCGCTTGTAGCCTGATTGTATCTCATCTCTCGATTTTGGACACATAGAAATTTTTGATTCCTAAATAAAAATAAGCTTGATTGTAGTAGCATTCATATTTCATTAGCCCTTCGAAAATATTTCTACTTTTTCTACTTATTTAGAAGTAGAAGTAGAAGTAGAAGTAAGGTGTTTATTTGTCATCATGAATGAAAATCGAAAAAGTTGCAAGAAATTACAAGTTATAGTCACACTAAGGTCTAGCATACATACATGTACATGCAGTGTAGTGTCAGTAGAAAACACAGCAGTAAAAAAAAAACCGCATAAATTATTTGTTTAAAAGAACAGACGTCCACGGGAAAAAAGAATGTAGTCTCCTGGAAGTGTTGATATGTGGCAAACAAAGGTGTCCAGTTCTCAACATACGCTTTGGCACAAGTGAATGCAATGGATGGGAACTGAAAGACTCACATTTGGCAAAAAACTTCAACGCACGTTCTACTCTCATTGATGAGAGAGAAGGAAAGCAATCACAGGAGCAGTTCCTGCCACAAATTATTTTGTGCGCTCTTTTGTGAAAGCATTCGAGCCTATGCTCCACAGAACTTGGCAACCACACAAAAAGTGGCGCAGCATATAATAGAATTGACAAAATGATTGAGTGATAGACCAAAACCAAATGATCACGTGACAAAATAGATTTTAAGACACGGATTACATAAAGTCGCTGTGATGCAAGCTTAACAATTATATCAAAATGTGAGTTCCACGTAAGTCTATTATTCGAAGTGACACCCAGAATCTTGAATTCACTGAAGACACCAATGTCAGCATATGCAAATGCACCTGTCGAGCTTTTTTGAAAGATAAGTTGCTGAGATTTCCTGATGTTCAGGGACATTTTGTTCTTGATTGTCCAATCTTGAATAGTAACCAGATTATTCGGCCCGAGTCCAGTGCGCGAAATTGGCTCGATAATTGTAACGTCATCTGCATACAAAACAACGACAGAATCAGAATCGATGGTCAAAGATCCCATAAAAGCTGCAAACAGAACCGGGCCCATCACTGACCCCTGAGGAATTCCAGATGAGATAGCCCGCGTGGAGCTGTAGACACCATTGACCTTGAGCCTTTGTGACCGCCCGGTTAGATAGCTTACAAGCCAGATGATGAATCCATGATTTAAATTAGTGCAACACATGCGATTGATCAGTTGACTTGGCAAGACTTTGTCAAAAGCCTTTGACAAATCAAGGCACGTCATCCTTACAGCCATGACATCAGGTTTGTCCAAAAACTCAGTGATAGAATCATGGACACGAACAAGTGCCCCTTCCGTGGACCCATGCCTTCTGAATGCAAACTGATGAGGTCCATACAGAGGAATTAAGCTGGCCATCAACGAACCTAGAACTAACTTTTCAAAAACCTTGCTGAACACTGGAGTCAGCGATATTGGGCGAAAGTCGGCGATTGTAGGATTGCGACATTTAGGGATGAGGATGACGTCGGCCAATTTCCAAGCTGCAGGGAACACACGATCATCAATGGATTTGTTGAAAATAGTCGCAAGCGGTTCAGATATTACTCCAGCAGCTTCACGGATAAGGCGATTCGGAATACCATCACTCCCAGCTGCTGTGGATGACTTCAGATGTATAAGTGCTTGAAAAACATCAAAAGGATCAACTTGAAAATCCCACAATTCATCATTAAGAGTGCACAAATCATCACCACTAGCATCATTAAAATTCTTTTCAAGTTCTTGTTGAACAGAAGCCAGAAAGGGTTCTATGCCGCCAAGACTGGCTATCAAAGCATCAAAGCTATTCGAACTGGATTTGCCCCGAGCATCGTTAACAACTCGCCAAACATTCTTGGACGACTTGATCTGCTTTTTGGTCCAATTCAATTTTGCTTTCGTCAATTCCTCGTTAACTCTCCTTTTGTAGTGAGCATACAAAGGCCAATTCTTCTCCCTAAAAGCTCTCCACCGCTTGTTGATGAGGTCCTTCAGTATTGGGTTCATCCAAGGTTCATCCCTTTTAGATAGCAAAGCGTAGCTGAATGGAATGAATGATAACGCTGCTTGAACGATGCAATAGAACTCAAGGCACATGTGATCAATAGATAAACCAGCCGTGTTCAGCTCAAAGTGAGCCAGTCCAACAGAGAGAAGATAGTTGAACCTTTCTACATTTGATCTTCGAAAGTCCCAGACTTTGGTCAGTTTTTTACGACACGCAACATCATCATCTTTACTGGCTAGCAGAATAGTGTTGTGGTCAGATGAACCAATTGGAGGACCAACAGAGGCTTCGTGCTCGTAAAAATCAGAGAGGTCAGAATTGATCCAAATCTGATCCAGTAGGGAGGTATTTCGTGTAGGTGTCGTCACACAATTGCGCAATGAAAATTGATGAGAGAACATGGATGAGTCAAATTGGTTAAAGTCACCACTAATGATTACATTTGAATCAGGATATTTCAAAAGCTCGGCATCCAACATATCAATTATGCACTCAGAGATCATCTTGAGTACATTTACCTTCAAACCAGGTGGAATATACGTACAAATCAAAAATAAATTCAAATTAGGTACTCTCAAGGAAAGCAACTCAATTTCACATGGACAAGGATAGCTGTTAATTGACACACATGGCAAGGAAGAGGAGATGTAGGCACAAACTCCACCATCAATGCGACCTGACCGGTCAGACCTATACAAATCATAGCCGCTGACGCAGATCAGTTCATTAGATATGTTGGAATGTAACCACGATTCAGTTATCAACACAATTCCCGAACGTAAGGAAGACAAGACAGCACATAGCTCATCAAATTTTGGCAAAAGCGATCGAGCATTCATGAGCATTAGAGAAGGATACTTTCGATTACGATTGTCAGAGGTAAAATCCATCACCGAAAATTTCCATTGGATCCAGTTCCCTTCCGAACGACGACATGTTGTTTATATATAATAACATCTTCGCCGTTTGCTTTGCGTTCTCTCAATTCTTCTTTGAGTCTTCTAAACTCTTCACGTTGAGCACGAGTCTTATCAGCATTCACATACACGTTTCGGAAACTTGCCGAATTCCGCAATTCCTTGGACTTTCGTAGTAAAACATTACGCGAATTAACATCAGTGAGAGTAAGACGCAAAAGCCTAGGTTTTCGTGAACCGGGGTGGCCGATACGCTGTTGAGAGACAATGGATTCAACCTCAATCGGATTGCCAACTTCAGCCTCAAGCGAACCATCAGATTCGGCTAAGCCAGCAACAATAACGTTGTTGACCCTGTAAATGCGTTCGTCCATTTCCTGAAACATAGGACGACATAACTCATCTGGAGACATCCTTTCAAGAAACTGCTTGATTGAAGCTATTTCGTCTTCATGCCTCGAAACCAGCGACTTCATGTCTGAGACAGATTTCTCCACACCTTCCATTCTCTGGCTAATTGCTGAAACCGTAGAGACAATGTTGTCCAGTTGAGGTCTCAGCAAGCTGACTATCTCCTTTCTGTTGTCATCGAGCAATTTCTTGACCTCCTTTAATGTCAGCAGAGTAGGAGCTGTGCTGTTGGATCTAGTCCTTGGAGGTGTGGGTGACATGACTTGACTCAAAAGAAGTCAAAAGAAATGTCCAGACCAACGATGAAAGTGGCCGGAGAAAGTGGATCTGATCGTGTCAGGGTTCGAACCAGGTGCACCAGTCAGCAAAAGAGAGACGTGTTTCCAGCCGTCTAACCAGAAGACCACGATGACCACAGAGGTGTTCAAGGTATTGTGTTGACCAGGAACCTGGAGTTTGCTCTAGATTTCAACGTGACAGGGACGGTGGAGAACTATTCATCCAGATCTGCGCATGCGCAGACTGAGACAAAAATGACAAGAGCACAAATACGGGGATGGCACTGCGACGGATGATCCCACGAAGATAAAAGTTACACCAAACGATGCATTGGACAACGAGGATGCAGAATATATAAAGATCCAAACCGAATGATCACTGTGACGCAAGATACGGGAGCGAAGATGAAAACCACGAGACGGACAGCTGAGACACAACCGCACGACGCACAAGCTAGCTTGCCCAAGATCAGTGAATCATTTAGATCAGTGAATCATTCTGCAGTATGGATGTTAGTTCCATTACTCAACTGTGATCACATGGGAATCATGTTTTTACATTTTCGATACCAGCCATTAATTTGCGCACAGTGTTATTCAATCTAAAAAAACCTCTTCTGATCACAAGCTATGCACTGTGAATTTAGGTGGGCAATTGAGGGAGTGTAAGCGACTCAATAGCTGGGCAGTTGCGGGAATGAATGAAGGACGTGCACCGCACGTCTTTGTCAGTTGCGATAGTGTAGCCAGCAAGTAACTGGGCAGTTGCGAGAATGAATGAAGGACGTGCACTGCACGTCTTTGTCAGTTGCAATAGTGTAGCCAGCAAGTAACTGGGCAGTTGCGGGAATGAATGAAGGACGTGCACTGCACGTCTTTGTCAGTTGCGATAGTGTAGCCAGCAAGTAACTGGGCAGTTGCGGGAATGAATGAAGGACGTGCACTGCACGTCTTTGTCAGTTGCGATAGTGTAGCCAGCAAGTAACTGGGCAGTTGCGGGAATGAATGAAGGACGTGCACTGCACGTCTTTGCCAGTTGCGATAGTGTAGCCAGCAAGTAACTGGGCAGTTGCGGGAATGAATGAACGACGTGCACTGCACGTCTTTGTCAGTTGCGATATTGTAGCCAGCAAGTAGCTGGGCAGTTGCTGGAATGAATGAAGGACGTGCACTGCACGTCTTTGTCAGTTGCGGTAGTGTAGCCAGCAAGTAACTGGGCAGTTGCGGGAATGAATGAAGGACGTGCACCGCACGTCTTTGTCAGTTGCGATATTGTAGCCAGCAAGTAGCTGGGCAGTTGCTGGAATGAATGAAGGACGTGCACTGCACGTCTTTGTCAGTTGCGGTAGTGTAGCCAGCAAGTAACTGGGCAGTTGCGGGAATGAATGAAGGACGTGCACTGCACGTCTTTGTCAGTTGCGATAGTGTAGCCAGCAAGTAACTGGGCAGTTGCTGGAATGAATGAAGGACGTGCACTGCACGTCTTTGTCAGTTGCGCTAGTGTAGCCAGTAAGTAGCTGGGCAGTTGCGGGAATGAATGAAGGACGTACACTGCACGTCTTTGTCAGTTGCGCTAGTGTAGCCAGCAAGTAACTGGGCAGCTGCGGGAATTAATGAAGGACGTGCACTGCACGTCTTTGTCAGTTGCGCTAGTGTAGCCAGCAAGTAACTGGGCAGTTGCGGGAATGAATGAAGGACGTGCACTGCACGTCTTTGTCAGTTGCGATATTGTAGCCAGCAAGTAGCTGGGCAGTTGCTGGAATGAATGAAGGACGTGCACTGCACGTCTTTGTCAGTTGCGGTAGTGTAGCCAGCAAGTAACTGGGCAGTTGCGGGAATGAATGAAGGACGTGCACCGCACGTCTTTGTCAGTTGCGATATTGTAGCCAGCAAGTAGCTGGGCAGTTGCTGGAATGAATGAAGGACGTGCACTGCACGTCTTTGTCAGTTGCGGTAGTGTAGCCAGCAAGTAACTGGGCAGTTGCGGGAATGAATGAAGGACGTGCACTGCACGTCTTTGTCAGTTGCGATAGTGTAGCCAGCAAGTAACTGGGCAGTTGCTGGAATGAATGAAGGACGTGCACTGCACGTCTTTGTCAGTTGCGCTAGTGTAGCCAGTAAGTAGCTGGGCAGTTGCGGGAATGAATGAAGGACGTACACTGCACGTCTTTGTCAGTTGCGCTAGTGTAGCCAGCAAGTAACTGGGCAGCTGCGGGAATTAATGAAGGACGTGCACTGCACGTCTTTGTCAGTTGCGCTAGTGTAGCCAGCAAGTAACTGGGCAGTTGCGGGAATGAATGAAGGACGTGCACTGCACGTCTTTGTCAGTTGCGCTACTGTAGCCAGCAAGTAACTGGGCAGTTGCCGGAATGAATAAAGGACGTGCACTGCACGTCTTTGTCAGTTGCGATAGTAAGTAACTGGGCAGTTGCGGGATTGAATTAAGGACGTGCACTGCACGTCTTTGTCAGTTGCGCTAGTGTAGCAAGCAAGTAACTGGGCAGTTGAGGGAATGAATGAAGGAAGTGCACTGCACGTCTTTGTCAGTTGCGATAGTGTAGTCAGCAAGTAACTGGGCAGTTGCTGGAATGAATGAAGGACGTGCACTGCACGTCTTTGTCAGTTGCGATAGTGTAGCCAGCAAGTAACTGGGAAGTTGCGCGAATGAATGAAGGACGTGCACTGTACGTCTTTGTCAGTTGCGCTAGTGTAGCCAGCAAGTAACTGGGCAGTTGCAGGAATGAATGAAGGACGTGCACTGCACGTCTTTGTCAGTTGCGATAGTGTAGCCAGCAAGTAACTGGGAAGTTGCGGGAATGAATGAAGGACGTGCACTGCACGTCTTTGTCAGTTGCGGTAGTGTAGCCAGCAAGTAACTGGGCAGTTGCGGGAATGAATAAAGGACGTGCACTGCACGTCTTTGTCAGTTGCGCTAGTGTAGCCAGCAAGTAACTGGGCAGTTGCGGGAATGAATAAAGGACGTGCACCGCACGTCTTTGTCAGTTGCGATAGTGTAGCCAGCAAGTAACTGGGCAGTTGCGGGAATGAATGAAGGACGCGCACTGCACGTCTTTGTCAGTTGCGATAGTGTAGCCAGCAAGTAACTGGGCAGTTGCGAGAATGAATGAAGGACGTGCACTGCACGTCTTTGTCAGTTATAATAGTGTAGCCAGCAAGTAACTGGGCAGTTGCGGGAATGAATAAAGGACGAGCACTGCACGTCTTTGTCAGTTGCGATAGTGTAGCCAGCAAGTAACTGGGCAGTTGCGGGAATGAATGAAGGACGTGCACTGCACGTCTTTGTCAGTTGCGATAGTGTAGCCAGCAAGTAACTGGGTAGTTGCGGGAATGAATGAAGGACGTGCACTGCACGTCTTTTTCAGTTGCGCTAGTGTAGCCAGCAAGTAACTGGCAGTTGAGGGAATGAATGAAGGACGTGCACTGCACTTCTTTGTCAGTTGCGATAGTGTAGCCAGCAAGTAACTGGGCAGTTGCTGGAATGAATGAAGGACGTGCACTGCACGTCTTTGTCAGTTGCGATAGTGTAGCCAGCAAGTAACTGGGAAGTTGCGCGAATGAATGAAGGACGTGCACTGTACGTCTTTGTCAGTTGCGCTAGTGTAGCCAGCAAGTAACTGGGCAGTTGCAGGAATGAATGAAGGACGTGCACTGCACGTCTTTGTCAGTTGCGATAGTGTAGCCAGCAAGTAACTGGGCAGTTGCGGGAATGAATGAAGGACGTGCACTGCACGTCTTTGTCAGTTGCGGTAGTGTAGCCAGCAAGTAACTGGGCAGTTGCGGGAATGAATAAAGGACGTGCACTGCACGTCTTTGTCAGTTGCGCTAGTGTAGCCAGCAAGTAACTGGGCAGTTGCGGGAATGAATAAAGGACGTGCACTGCACGTCTTTGTCAGTTGCGATAGTGTAGCCAGCAAGTAACTGGGCAGTTGCGGGAATGAATGAAGGACGTGCACTGCACGTCTTTGTCAGTTGCGATAGTGTAGCCAGCAAGTAACTGGGCAGTTGCGGGAATGAATGAAGGACGTGCACTGCACGTCTTTGTCAGTTATAATAGTGTAGCCAGCAAGTAACTGGGCAGTTGCGGGAATGAATAAAGGACGAGCACTGCACGTCTTTGTCAGTTGCGATAGTGTAGCCAGCAAGTAACTGGGCAGTTGCTGGAATGAATGAAGGACGTGCACTGCACGTCTTTGTCAGTTGCGATAGTGTAGCCAGCAAGTAACTGGGTAGTTGCGGGAATGAATGAAGGACGTGCACTGCACGTCTTTGTCAGTTGCGCTAGTGTAGCCAGCAAGTAACTGGCAGTTGAGGGAATGAATGAAGGACGTGCACTGCACTTCTTTGTCAGTTGCGATAGTGTAGCCAGCAAGTAACTGGGCAGTTGCGGGAATGAATGAAGGACGTGCACTGCACGTCTTTGTCAGTTGCGATAGTGTAGCCAGCAAGTAACTGGCCAGATGCGGGAATGAATGAAGGACGTGCACTGCACGTCTTTGTCAGTTGCGCTAGTGTAGCCAGCAAGTAACTGGGCAGTTGAGGGAATGAATGAAGGACGTGCACTGCGCGTCTTTGTCAGTTGCGCTAGTGTAGCCAGCAAGTAACTGGGTAGTTGCGGGAATGAATGAAGGACGTGCACTGCACGTCTTTGTCAGTTGCGCTAGTGTAGCCAGCAAGTAACTGGGCAGTTGCTGGAATGAATAAAGGACGAGTACTGCACGTCTTTGTCAGTTGCGATAGTGTAGCCAGCAAGTAACTGGGCAGTTGCGGGAATGAATAAAGGACGAGCACTGCACGTCTTTGTCAGTTGCGCTAGTGCAGCCAGCAAGTAACTGGGCAGTTGCTGGAATGAATGAAGGACGAACACTGCACGTCTTTGTCAGTTGCGCTAGTGTAGCCAGCAAGTAACTGTGTAGTTGCTGGAATGAATAAAGGACGAACACTGCACGTCTTTGTCAGTTGCGATAGTGTAGAAAGCAAGTAACTGGGCAGTTGCGGGAATGAATGAAGGACGTGCACTGCACGTCTTTGTCAGTTGCGATAGTGTAGCCAGCAAGTAACTGGGCAGTTGCGGGAATGAATGAAGGACGAGCACTGCACGTCTTTGTCAGTTGCGCTAGTGTAGCCAGCAAGTAACTGGGCAGTTGCGGGAATGAATGAAGGACGTGCACTGCACGTCTTTGTCAGTTGCGCTAGTGTAGCCAGCAAGTAACTGGGCAGTTGCGGGAATGAATGAAGGACGTGCACTGCACGTCTTTGTCAGTTGCGATAGTGTAGCCAGCAAGTAACTGGGCAGTTGCGGGAATGAATAAAGGACGAGCACTGCACGTCTTTGTCAGTTGCGCTAGTGTAGCCAGCAAGTAACTGGGCAGTTGCTGGAATGAATAAAGGACGTGCACTGCACGTCTTTGTCAGTTGCGCTAGTGTAGCCAGCAAGTAACTGGGCAGTTGCGGGAATGAATGAAGGACGTGCACTGCACGTCTTTGTCAGTTGCGATAGTGTAGCCAGCAAGTAACTGGGCAGTTGCGGGAATGAATAAAGGACGAGCACTGCACGTCTTTGTCAGTTGCGCTAGTGTAGCCAGCAAGTAACTGGGCAGTTGCGGGAATGAATGAAGGACGAGCACTGCACGTCTTTGTCAGTTGCGCTAGTGTAGCCAGCAAGTAACTGGGCAGTTGCTGGAATGAATGAAGGACGTACACTGCACGTCTTTGTCAGTTGCGCTAGTGTAGCCAGCAAGTAACTGGGCAGTTGCGGGAATGAATGAAGGACGTGCACTGCACGTCTTTGTCAGTTGCGCTAGTGTAGCCAGCAAGTAACTGGGCAGTTGCTGGAATGAATAAAGGACGTGCACTGCACGTCTTTGTCAGTTGCGATAGTGTAGTCAGCAAGTAACTGGGCAGTTGCAGGAATGAATAAAGGACGAGCACTGCACGTCTTTGTCAGTTGCGCTAGTGTAGTAAGCAAGTAACTGTGCAGTTGCTGGAATGAATAAAGGACGAGTACTGCACGTCTTTGTCAGTTGCGATAGTGTAGTCAGCAAGTAACTGGGCAGTTGCGGGAATGAATAAAGGACGAGCACTGCACGTCTTTGTCAGTTGAGGGAGTGTAGCCAGCAAGTAACTGGGCAGTTGTTGGAATGAATGAAGGACGTGCACTGCACGTCTTTGTCAGTTGCGCTACTGTAGCCAGCAAGTAACTGGGCAGTTGCGGGAATGAATGAAGGACGTGCACTGCACGTCCTTGTCAGTTGCGCTAGTGTAGCCAGCAAGTAATTGGGTAGTTGCGGGAATGAATGAAGGACGTGCACTGCACGTCTTTGTCAGTTGCGCTAGTGTAGCCAGCAAGTAATTGGGTAGTTGCGGGAATGAATGAAGGACGAGCACTGCACGTCTTTGTCAGTTGCGATAGTGTAGCCAGCAAGTAACTGGGCAGTTGCGGGAATGAATAAAGGACGAGCACTGCACGTCTTTGTCAGTTGCGCTAGTGTAGCCAGCAAGTAACTGGGCAGTTGCGGGAATGAATGAAGGACGTGCACTGCACTTCTTTGTCAGTTGCGCTAGTGTAGCCAGCAAGTAACTGGGCAGTTGCGGGAATGAATAAAGGACGAGCACTGCACGTCTTTGTCAGTTGCGCTAGTGTAGCCAGCAAGTAACTGGGCAGATGCGGGAATGAATGAAGGACGTGCACTGCCCGTCTTTGTCAGTTGCGATAGTGTAGCAAAGTATACCCAGTCTCTTCATGAATTTGAAAAGAAAAAATACTGGTTCCGGACTAGTTTTGATTCACTTGTATTGAATCATCCTCAGCGGCTACAAATTATAAGATCGCATCAGATTCACATTATATACAATTTTACATTTGCTTACAAACGACTCAAGGTCATTGTCCTCGATATAATTGAGACCAATTTTAGTAAGCACGAAGGCAAATTGCCAATCTACTATCGTCGCTATGTCGATGATTGTTTTTGATCTTTCATAATGACCAAGAGGCTAAAGGTTTCTTGGACTTTTTAAATGAATTGGATCAAAACATTCAGTTCACTATGAAGAAAGTGTCGAAAAGTCTCTTACTTTTCTTGATACCAAACTCACTCTCAAAAATAGCAAACTTGAAATTGACTTTCATTTAAAAGACACAAACACGGGAGTCTATACTCCTTCTGTTGCATATGCACCAATCAGTTACAAAACCGCAGTCATTCGCTCTTTGTTTTATAGAGCCCTAAAAATATGCTCAGAGAAGCATTTGTATGAGAAGGCTGCTTCTCGTATTCGCAACATCTTCACATTGAACGGTTTTACGGACGACGTGATTGATCGTATCAAAAGGAAAGTTGAACAGGGTGTTCGAAATGCATGCAGGTCTGAAAATGAGGATAAAATTAACGTCCATTATTTCATTCCGTTCATTCAGGAAGACTCAAAAGAGCTGCAGTCTAAAATTGAGAAATTAAACCGTCATCTTCAAAATTCTGAAATAAAAGTTGTCTATAGAACTTCTAAATTAAAGGATTCATAACAAAGATCCTGTTGTCCCTTGTGGCGTTAAATCGAACATTTCTTATCAATATAGTTGTGACCGCTGTTCTGTGCGGTACGTCGGTGGCACTAAGAGACACTTCAATACTCGTATCAGTGAGCATTTGCGTGGATACCCCTGTGCTACAGAGATATCTATGCACGAGCATAGCCCAAGGCTGAAAACTTCACTATTGTTGGTTGCTTCCGACAGCCATTAATTCTTGAATCAATCATGATAAAGGGAAACAATAATCTATTATCGAATGAGCGGAATGGATCACATGTTCTTCTTCTGAACTTGTAACATCAATGACGTAGAGTGGAACCATGCAATGACCTCGAGTCGTTTGTGAACACATGTATAAAAATCAAAGCAAATGTAGATGAATATCAAAAAAGAAAAACTACCGATCTGTTTCCGCCAGTAGTCTGGCTTCTCAAGGCGGTAAGTGATTCAAATTTATTGATACAAAAATTATATACTAGAAATTTTATTTCATGAATAAATATCTTGATTTTTAGGAGAAATCATAGAGTCTTTCACATGGCATTGAGAGGTGGTTCATAGATCTTAATAAAGATGGCCTCTTTATGTTCACGATCTATTCTTATGGACCCCGAAGGCATTTTATAGAATGGAGTGATAGAAAGTTTAATGTCCATGCATCACAGTTTATTATATGCTTGCTTACAGGTAGGTATTTAGCTTCCTGAATCTGTTGTCGATGAACAGCAACTCTATGCCGAAGGGTATCACCGGACTGGCCTATATAATAATCATCACAAACTAAACAATTTAATTTATAAATGAGGTTAGAAAAACTGTAAGTTGGGTTAGTTTTCTTTTCACATTCATGAAGAGACTGGGTACACTTTGCTGCAATATAGGCTGTCTATTTTCGTCAATTTAAAGCCTATCACAATGAGCAATCTGAATAACATAAGGAGGCGTAGACATATAGAAAATATTTTAAGTGTGAAATTTAGTTCTTTTAAAGTAAAGAATTATTTAGCAATGAGGATAATCTTAAAGACAGGCTGCAAATTTTCATCGTTCCGAAAGTGGAAGCACTCTGTATTCTTGTAATTGTCTTTATTCAGTCGCAATAAAATATTGTAAAGGCACAAGTTTATTACAAATTGAATAAAGATGATTATAAGAATAGGGAGTGCCTTCACTTTCGGAACGATGAAAGTAAACAACTTCCCGTATATCGTCGTCAACTATCCAAATTTTTATGTATTCGTTATTGATTTTTGACGTGGTCACGTACAAGTGCTGGCTGACTCGATTGCATTGTTGTCGGTGACTATTGTCTGTGACGTTGCATTGTATTCGAGATCTATGTCATTATCGCAGTATGCGGTATGGCATATGACTGACTCTGTCTGTGTTGCTGAACTGAATACTTATCATGTTCATTGTCATGCATGTATAAATACCGTCTGTTTGACTGCAATAAAATCTCTCTTTCTACAGATTGTTTCATAAAAAATGGATCACCCTTAAACATTGCCTTAACTTCAACTTTGTCTAACTCCGCCAAACTTGAACGAATTTCTCTGAAATTTGGAAGATATGTCAGTTGTGCTTACTAATATCATTGTTGGAAATTTCAAGCATGAATATTGAGTTGTTTTCCTGTTATAGATAAAAAAAGTAGTAGATAATTTGATCTTCATTTAGCAATGTTACACAAAATCATACCTCACTCTTATAAAATTACATTTGTTTCCTTTGTTATGTAATATGTTGTTCTACAAGCCAAAAGCTATCAAGCAAAACAAAAATAAAGAAAATCGGTCAATCAGAGCCAGTATAGCACCATTATTCATCAACAATAATGTAACTGCTACATGTGATTAACTGGACTTCATGTTCCATGGCTTCCTGACTTCGTTGCGGTGGTGTTGGCAGCACTCCTGATTGCTTTCAGCTAGAAATCTATCTCTTACCGGTTGAAAACAATACAAAGCACAAATGAACAATAACGAGATCGCATTCACAAAAGGCAAAGTGTCAGCCTTGCCAGAACTAGGGTTTTCTTTGCGAGCTACAAGCAAGCGACTAAATGTCCCTTACACAAATGTGCATCGATGGCATAATGATGATTTTTCGACTCTGTCGTAAAGAGGGCTCTGGCCGTCCACGCAAAACATCCAAACGTAGAGACCGCCTAATTTTGGGATTTGTTAAAGTTGATCCAAGTCTCTCGTTAACTGAGATGGCTGCACTAGACTCGTCTATTTCTAAGTCCACTATTCGTAGAAGACTTATTGAGTCGAATTTCAAGAGCTGTAAGAGGCCCTCTCAGATCGAATTATCAGATCAGCATACAAAAAGACGTCTCAGATGGGCAATGAGTCATTGTCACTGGCGAAATCAATGGGATCGGGTTGTCTGGTCTGATGAGGCATCAGTCCGTCTGAAGGATAGTGATGGTCGATTGAGATTATGGATAAAATCTGATCAGGAAATTCCGAGACATTTACATCGTCCCCGGGTACAAGGTGGTGCGACTCTACTGATTTGGGCGGGCATTTGGATCAATGGCCGCTCTGAACTTCACATACATCAAGGAACCATGAATTCTGAACGCTATATGAATGTTTTACGAATGAACATTGGCCACATGACAGATCAACTTGGTTATTTATGGATGATAATGCCACGTGTCACAGGAGTAGTAGAGTCAACTTATGCAAGTCTCAATTAGGGCTTAGGACATTATCTTGGCCAGCTCGTTCTCCTGATCTGAATCCCATAGAAAATGTATGGAGTATTCTAAAACGTAACGTTCGTCGTTCACTGCTACCTACAGATGGCGTATCACAACTTACGTCACTGTTAAAAAGAGAGCGGAGAAAGTTAGATCAGTCAAAAATCAAGGATATCATCGAATCAATGCCTAGACGAATTGGTAATGTCATTGACAATAAGGGTAGGGCCACAAAATATTAGCTTCTTAAGAACCGTTACTGTATCATAGCTTATCAGATTATATAAGGACATTTAAATATATTAGGGACATGAAATAACATTAAAAATGCTTTCTGTATCATACTTGGGCCTATGTTTTATTTAGTCAAATTTTAGGATGATCCACTTTTTATGAAACGGACTGTATTATTAATCACAATGTGTCAACACTCAACACACTGAAAATCTGAATCTATTATAGCTCTTTAATTACATGAAGTTAACTGCTACATCATATTATACTTAATGCTTCTGCTTGAAAACAGAATATGCTTTGTGCTAACAATTGCAGATAAAAAATGATGGTTGTTAACGGATGCGCTCAGAGCATTATTCAATACATGACATAACATAGTCACAAAACAATTTTGCAAATAAAAAGAGTCACAAAATTTATTGAAGTTATCAAATGGGATGAGGCCTCACGTCCACTCTAAACAGGTGCTTCCTATGGACACAAGAATATTGAATACAAATTTACTGTAGATATAGACTCTATACTCATACATAAAATTTGAATGATTGCAGCAAATACTAAGGAAACATAGAAATATGCTTATAGTCCCGCCAACAGGATGAGCTTCTGTATGGAACGAGACAGAAGATGAGACTACACCGTATTAGCATGTTCTGCAACGTGTGACTACTATGAAAATACGCGCCCTCCGAGTTCTATCGAGTTCCCTTGACCTGCAGACAAGATCAAAGAAAAAGAAATGTTAATTGAAAGAAATTGAAGTTTTTGACCAATATATCAGCTTGATGTGTTTACTCTGCTCGACTATTCGAGATCCAGTAACACTAGTTACATAACTGTAGGCATGATGTGTCTTCCTATCGTCTTCTATCACGTTCTATAAAGTGCTAGAAACAACTTCTATGTGCCAAATTTGCAAGAATGTGGTTAGATGCTTGATATCTGAACTAAAATTTGATCAAAATTTCATGTCTTCCGTACTAAGATGCTTGATGAATCCAAATATGTTTAGTCATTGTAGGTAAAGGTATATGTTTATGTGACTTCATAACCTGAAGATGTATCTTGCCAAAAAGTATGTAGCTAGAGTTACTAGATCTCGAATAGTCGCAGTAAACACAGCAAGCTGATAAGTTGGTCAACAACTTCGATTCCTTCAATTAACATGTCTTTTGTTTGATCCTGTCTGCAGATCAATGAAACTCGATAGAACTCGGAAGGCGCGTATTTTCATAGTAGTCACACGTTGTAGAACATGCTGTGAAAGTCTCATCTTCGGTCTCGTTCCATGCAGAGGCTCGTCCTGGTGTCGTGACTGTAAGTTTATTTCTATGTTTCCATAGTACGAGTATTCGATTCGTATTGGTCGCAACCATTCAGATTTTTGGGTTTATTCAGGATTCTTATGTCAAAAGCATCCGATAAGTAGGCGTAAAGGAGAAAATCAGTATGGAAAACAAAAGAACAAGTAAAAAATTATGAATGCTGAAAACTTTCTGCATTTATCTAACTACTCCTCGGTCCGACCTCGACCTCGACCTCGATTAAAATCTGCTTAATCGAGTTCGAGGTAGAGGTCAGACCATTGAGGTCGAGGTTGCATCTCTGAATTCTTGTTTATGTACATCAGACCAAATGATTCTTTACAATTGTCATCTCTTAACTTTCACTGCGAGGAGAGTGTGGACTTTTATGGAAGAATTGGCAGATTTTGCATGCAGCAAGCGACACTTTCACGTTAATGCTTAGACATTCCAATACTCATCCACGTAACTATATCATAGCCATCAAATAACTACATATTGTGCAACAATGGAAATCTACTTTGTTGTCGTCGTCAGTCAATGTTCATTATTCACGATCACTTCAACTTCCGGAACTCTTGAGAAAATAGAACTTTTCACGATTTGATCATTTTTGCTATTATTGAATACATTCGTTTTTGGGATCGATCTGAAATTTATGTCGATTTGATTGCAATTGATTCAAATCAATCGAATTAATGGTGTCCGTCTATTTGTGAATTTTTTTAACAAAGTCAAGTCCAAATGCTTGGAAATACATTCTCCACGGCCTCGGTAAATTAATTTTTAAATTAAGCAGTTCGCGTTGTGGGTTTCAGTTTGGACATCTCTAATCTGAGTGCATTAGCTTTGTATGCACTTTTGTCGAAGAACTTATGTTTGGGTACGCACTCATTTACAGCAGAGATGTCTCTATTGAAAAATCTCCTAATAAAGAAGAGACTAAGTGATAGTGACATCCCGTTTAACCGAGAGGGGCAACAACTCGTTTAACAGTTTTTCACCCACTTGATTCTTGGCACATTAAATTGTCATTTACGATTACCTGAAAATGACGATCATCAATACAACCATAGGCGCCCAAAGGAAAAGACTATGCTTTGTGATTTCGGATAATAAACGTATTACTTATGCATTTATACAATCAAATGCAGATGAGAGGTCGCACAAAAAGCCTTTTTCGTTATTTCATGGCTTTGTGGCGAATCTCACGATGAGTAGAAATTCTGGTAACACGTTATAAGCACCAGAAGTCATGTCGATATCAATGCGACAATGTTTGAAACGAGACCAGCTTGCAGAGTCCATACCAGAGTTGGAATCGGCCAGGAGCGGGCCTAGAGGCAATCGGACCATGGCTGGCCTTGATTAGGATTTCATCTACGAGTATGACAGAGGTGTGAATGCAGTGAGAGACTCCAAGGTATTTGCATTTTTAAATGCTTGTTGTTAGTTGAGTTCTATCCTACAAAGTGATCTGACCAGACTGCGTTTGAGGTATCGGAGATGAAGATGTTGAGGGGCTCAATGGGAAAGACCTAAGACGATGTAATATTCAAAGACTGAGTATGCAAACTTTTGGAAGCAACTGATTTGTCCTCAGCAAATATGTCGGACGATTTCTGAAGATAGCATGCAAATGGGTGCTTGCTTTCCTTGCTGCAATTATGACAAGCGCTCGGTTAGGAGGCGACTATCAAGGTGAAAAAAGGTGAATATCAAATTCACACGCAGGAAAGTGAACAGGTGCTCAGAAGCATTTGTGGAGGTCTGTGAACTTATTTTCCAACGACTAAATTTCAAACCAGACATGATGGTTTTGCATTATCAACACTTCTGCACGATCTGAAATCTTCGAATCTGAAGAAATAGTGACGATCGGAGAATTTTAAGGCATTCCCAGAAATCCACAAGCTATGAAAGACTGTTTTTTCTATTCAATCAATGCATTGAGATTCTCTTTTTTGTCAGTTTGATAAGTTCTTGAGTGTGCTTCGACTTTGTATTTGATTGCACTGATGTGCTACCCTTAGACAATCTAATTCTATGGGTAAGAACTGTGAATCTAACCACTAATAGTAATCACTGAACGTATTGGAAGCGGAAGTGCTATCACAGTGAGATCCCCGTCCACTGAAAATCGACCGCTTCCGATTCTACTTCCATATCCCCGCGGAGGCCGATATGTGTGCAATCTTCATATCCATAGTTCATAAAAACGAGCGGTTGATCCCATGAAATTCTATTGGCAATTAACTCTTGAAACATCTGAACAATCAAATTATCATGAAGCATTATATAAGGCTGGTCCGCTTCGCGCTATAGTTGGGCTGAGCAAAGCGAGATCCGTGCTCCTTTTCAGAGGTTTTGAAGATGCGATCCGCGCTTCGAACTACACTTATTAGTGTGATGAACTTTTGATGAGGAAATCAAACTGAGGAAATGCTTTTATTACAAACCGTCTATGATATTGACTATGTTTTCATACTGAATAATCCACAATCTCATTGGATCACCGATCAAGTGACAAGGAAGCCAAAATATGAATATGTCACGATATTCCAACCAGCTTTAGTCTGCAAGCTAATCTGCTGACCGCATCTCCATGGCCGAATGTAATAATTTCATTCGTTATTTTCAAGATCGATTTTTTTCTTGCGTTCGGCGATCCGGAGGGCGCAGTTAGGATGACACCCTGTCAATATTATAATCTGAATTTATATTTTCAATGCGGAGAAAGTTTATTATTTATTAATTTTCGAGGGCCTTTTAACCACTCATCATTTGATGAATCGCCATACACCCAATTTCAATAATACATTTACGAGTGTTCAAGTAACTTTTGAATTGAAGTAGTCTCACTACAAAACTTTTTTAATATACATTATTTTCAATCAGATGTAAATTCAGTCACAAATTCATCCTACTTCTTATAACTATGCGACGTGTGCATGAATTTTCATGTGAACAGCACCGTGTCTGTGGATCTGAAATTGCAACTTCATACACGAAACTTTCATGCAACAGATATGACAGTGACAGTTGTATGAATATTCAGAATCAAACAAGAGGATGACTTTTTGCCTTTTTAATTTCTGTAAAAGTTATTACATTTCTTTGTTTTCCATTTCCGCTGTTCGAATTAGAAGAAAATGATATTATTCGATTTTGACATTGCATGGAGACTTTTGTGTCTTCAAAGGGACAGTCGTGGCAGCTTGTGATGAAGCACAAGGAGAAAGATGTTCAGACAGAATCTTGTGATTTGCTAAAGAGGAGAATTCTAAAGCGCTACTTGTCAATCAACGTTCATCATCCACAAGAGCTATCGGCAAAGACCGGACGTTCTACAGACGTAAGTCAAACGCATTGTGAAACATTAAATGAAGAAAGAGGTTCAGTTCACAATTTTGAGCAAAGAATAGAATAGGACAGGAACTGTATCTAAAATCGCAACAGTGAATTCGGAACACCAAATAAGAAACAGCCAAATGAAATTCATATGTTACTATAATGCACTTAAAATTCCAGTTTTCAGGATGGATAAATGAATATTTTGTAAAGTGATATTAACGGAATGGAGGGAGCTGATGCACTTTCCTACCAAAACGTAATCAAGAAACCTGTTAGAAGCAAGTTGTACTGAGCTTGGAAAGCATTAGAGTGATTCGGACGAGCATGGGCATTGTATAGCTCTAAACAAGAGAAAAAAGCAGTTTCCATTCTCGAAGCAAAAAAAAATCATCAAGCAATGGCTTTTAGTGTCGGCAGCTCTTTCAAGAATGTACTGTGAAATTATGTCATATTTCCAGAAATTCTGCAAATTTCTAAAAAAAACCAATCCGCAAGAATTGCTAATTTAGGCTAATTCATTTTCAATTAGGACTTCACACCCGTGAAAAATTCCACTACGACGCTTAATTATCTTGGATTAGATTATCAAGAACTTCGATACTTACTCTTACTACGTACTAAAACATTACTCCTCAGAAGCGAATTTACCCCTCATTGTTGATCAGCTATTGGTTCAATATCTAGGTGTTGATTTTGCCAGTTTCATTTTGCACAAATAGCTGACACCTTATTCGGTTATTCGATTACATTTAGTGTCATATTCAATTTTAGTGATTCTTCATCCACACAGAACCACAATGTTGCTTCAAATAATCTTACAGCCATTTTCCGCGTTTGACAGGAACCATCTGAGCGATGTCGGTGCGAAATTCAACACTGGGAAACTACAACAGCTTTTGCTGCCGTTCGCAGAATATCGGGGATTCAATTTCATTGCGTATTATATCCGCTTTTGTATCGTAAAATGAATCTCTTTAATGTGTAAGCTATCTTATCAGTGTTGAATTCAGCTTGAATCGAATTTTCCGATAGTGATGAAAACACGAAATATATTTTGCAGGATTAAAATTGATACTACAATGAATGAAATGAATTGACGTTAGATCAAATCACCATGCTGGCCACTGAATTAGAATAACATAAACAGCAGTCAGTTATTTTCTAAAGTCAAATGTCAAGCCAGAATTTGATGCCTGGCATGGATACCTTGTTTCTTGCTTTTATTAAATGGCCTTCCGCGAGTTCTTTTTGATAGACACATAGATGTGAATTTGAGTTCTAAACGATTAATGGTTGACAAACATGTGACAAACACAGCTGTTGTCACTCATAATGGACATAAAGACGTTTCTTATACACTTTGTTTCGCATCTGGTCAAACAGATCAAAACATCATCCAAATTAACATTTGATGCTACAGTTGAGTGCATCATTCCTAAAGTCATCACTCGCCAAAGTATTACAAATTCTCGTACATCTTAGTTTTGACTGCTTAGAAAGTGAATCAACCTAAAGTGCTGACACTGTCACTATTAGATGCCCATGATATGACAGATCTCAAATGTCCCACAGCGTTTGACAAATACACAACGGTTGAAATGCGCTGTCAAATTTTGTTATGACTTATTTGACGGATTTTTGAGATTTTCCTTCTTATGCAACAATTATTCTAGTTTATTGGCCAGCAAGGTACATGTAATTGTTATGGCTCAGGGCTCACGATCATGGTGTATCAAATGTAGAAATAACAAAAGAAACAATCAAGCGAATATCTTCACTAAGATGATGGTGCGCAAAGTGTATTATTTCACCAGGAAATCGAGAATATAGTAAGTCTCAAAATGTCACAAAGAATTCGTGAAAGTTCAATGAAATTCAATAATTTAAATGAAATCCTTAAGTAATACATGCCACTGTGACATTCAAACTTTCTTTTAATTGTTCATTCAACATTATTTTTAACCATTTCTATAATTGGGAAACTTTTGTAATGAAACTATAAACGTTCGCATTTTTCTATGATATGGTTCATTCCACGAGAAAGTGGACATGGACATCATTTTTTTAATTTGCTCCAATTTACATTATATTTCATGGAGTGGTAGGGAATACGTTCAATTTCAAGAATATGAGTGAAATTTGAATCAAAAATATCACAACTATGTTTTTTCTAAATGTTCAAGCACATGTTCTACACATTACTTAAAAGCTCATTTTTCAGTAATATATATGTATGAAGGATTTCAGTATGATACAAACGACTGAAAGCTTATCTAATAAATCAGATCTATTTTTGAAGATGCCCTTCCTATCATGTGTCAGTATAAGATGATTCCGTGCAATGCGAAGGGAGTGGCGCCATTTTGAAATTTCGAAATTCTCCATGTGAATCCGTTACGCAAAAAATTGAAAAAGTTTTTTCCTGCGCTTGTTTTTGTCAAGGTTGGACAATGTGACTTCATGGAAAGTCAGCCACTGCCATATGTTACTTTGAATCAATAAGTAGTTTGCGGCTAATTTGTTTTATTGCTCCTCTAGAAGAATGACACTATTGGTGAATCCGTTACGTTGGGCATGTAACGGATTCACATCTCCGTAACGGATTCACAAATTTTCATGAGTAAACCGGAGCAGTCGCTGTAAGTTTCAAGAATCATTATGTAGACTCGATTATAATGTTCCTATGCTGTCATATTTGTCTAATGTTTATTTTTATTGCTGTTAAATATCGGTAAGTACCACAAGTCAATACAACAATGGCCTATTTATTAATTGTTAACATTTATGAGAGTACAGCACAATTTCTGTAGCGACCACATCTTGATTGTGTCTTTTCGATTGATATATGCATATTAACAGTACATGCTTTGCAGAATGAAAAAGGAAGAAGTTGAAAATTCGACTGTATTAATCCAAAACAGGCCTACTTGCAACATGAGTACTTGGTCAATAGGAGAAAAAAATACGGATAAAAAATAAGTAGAAAAACTATCAGTTCACATCTTTTTTGTTCCCGGAAATTTCAGCAGTTCAGCAAATCAAGGTTCTCAAAGGTCAACTGACCGCGTGGTCCGGCAGGGAAGGGGTTGCCTACAAGTCCCAGCACATCATCAGCCCGGTAGAATATATGATCAGGTGTTTCAGGCCAGAAAAAGTGACAGCCTCTCCTCTCAATAACATTTATGCGATAGTCACCCGTTCTGGGGAACACTTCAGTTATTACTCCGGGAAGCGGTACCCATCGTAGGACACAACAACCCAATCACCTGCCTTATAGATCAATGAACTTGGCAATAATGGGGTTGTGGGGGTCAGCTTTCTAGTTTGGAAGTCATCGGAAACCTGGTTCCAGTGATGAAGTCGTTTTATCCAGGGTACAGCTGGAGCATTCTTAATCGACTCATACGCGGTTTTGTACTTAGTCTGAATAAAGTCAGGAGAAAAGACCGCACATTCCACGTTGCTGTCGTGGCAAGCATCCACGAAATCCTGAGCGCATTTAATGATCACTTGACGGGCCTTGACCTTTCGCCACACATGTCGTTTTAGTGAACCACCCATACCATCGATTGGTCCCTTACCGTGCGCGGTGTCAAAGAAGTTCCATTGCAACGAGTTCAAAGAGTAGCGAATGAAAAACCTGCTAATCAATGCAAAACAACACAAACAACTAATTGTAGTCGTAAAGCAAAAAATGAAGTTGTGCGACAAAGATGTGAATCCGTTATGGTGAATCCGTTACGGTGATTAATTAATGATAACTCTAATTAGGCAGTGAATTAAGTTATCATAATACATCCACGCAATTTCGCATGTCTCCGGAATAATCAGTGAGAATTTCATGCACGCATCGTGAATAGAAGCTGACGAAATTAACTTTGAATTTAAAAAGCGACGTATGTCATTTTGTCAGGGTGAATCCGTTACGGTGACCTTTTGAACTCTCAAGACTGAACTATGATAGCTATCTGCTTTAAATCACATATGTATTTGTAGGAGTGTCCACTGCATATGCACGAAAAATTTCAGCTAAATATCTGCAACTGTTCCTGAGATATATCCAGAAAAGTAGTCAGATGTGAATCCGTTACACTCGTGGAATGAACCATATACTACACATTCCGAATCAATGTTAACAGATAGAACTAATAAAATAACACGAAAACATACGAAAAACATGAATACAGAGAGAATCAAAGTACAGGGTGTCCGTAAATTCGCTTGACTTTTAAATTGAATATCTACATGAGAAAGCAATAAACTTTTTTATCACAAGCCATGTTATATTGCTCAACATCAAGGGGAATTTGCGAATCTAACAGTAAGAAGCCAATATTTGATGCTTAAAATGTTCAAATCAAGTGTTTGAAATGATTGCCATCGCAATCAATCACTGCAGTCAATCGCCGAATAATATCGAAAACACCAGCGGCAAGTTCTTCGCGCGTGACTTCATTGCAGATATCAGTGATCTTCTCACTCAACTGGTCCAGGCTTTGTGACTTGCCATGATGGTATATCTTTGCTTTCATCCATCCCCAGAACCAAAAGTCGAGAGGATTCAAATCAGGTGAACGTGGAGGCCACTATCGGTCACATCCTCGACTTATCACGCGATCACCAAATGTCTGGACGAGGAAGTTTCGTACCTTTGTTGCAAAGTGGGGTGGGGCACCATCTTGCATAAATATACAGGAGGACAATTTGCGCTTTTGCGCAAGTTGAGGACGCACGTGCTCCTTAAGCATCTGGAGATAGGAATCAGCTGTCACTGTGTTGGAGAAGAAAAAAGGTCGTAGTCCAAACTTAGCAGAAAATCCCATCCAGACACATAACTTAGCTGAATGAAGGGATTTTGAAATGCATGTTGATGGCTTAACATCTGACCAGATACGGCAATTGTGCGTGTTGACGATCCCATCGAGTGAAAAATACGCCTCGTCAGACCAGACAATGTCATCGATTACATTCTGATTGTCGAGAAGCCAACTCGCTAACTCACAGCGCTTTGGCTTGTCGGCTGGCTCAATTGCTTGCACGACTTGTAATTTGTACGGGTAAAGTTTTAATTCATGCCGAAGGATTTTATGGACACTAGTCTTTGAAATGATACCAACCTCTTCAGCCACTTTGCGAACTGACGTGACTCCTAGCTTTGATTTTGAACTAGTCTCCTCGACGACTAGTGGCAATTGTCATGTCATCCATTGTAGGACGGCCACTGCGAGGTTTATCATGAACGCTGCCAGTTTCTTCAAACTTTTTGATGATATTTGCAATCGATGTTGTTGTAAAAGGATCTTTGTGAATGCGTCTTTGAGTCTTAAACATTCGAAGGGCAGCTGCAGCACTTCTATTGCATGCATAGAAGCGCTGAACTATCTCTATCCAAGTCTGAAGATCCATTGTGAATAAGAGAGGCAGCGATCGTACCACTTCACATTGAGATTTCGGACATAGCATGAGGAAACTCTATGATACAGACTTAAACTATTGATTGACACACGCGTCTTTGTCATTGGTTAGCGAAAACATCACGTCATGGATATGGGATATGGCAATTCTATGCCATGAAAGCTGATTAATTTGACGTTCTCAATTGAAGATGATATGATATGAATCAATCAATGACTAAGCATGTCGTCATGGCTGGTGATGAAAGTTTCATAGAATTGAATAGGGGAAAATTTTGAGCTATGGTCCTAGGTAAAGTCAATTCACATAATTAACAGCACGGCTAACTGACTTAAACATTTACTGAAACTGAAATGAATTCACCAAAGCTTAATAACTATAATTGCACATATAATATTCATTACAAAAATGACTGCATGCAGAATGTAAAATTTAAGCAGTTAAATAATCGAATATTCATTTCTTATTGTTAGATTCGTAAATTCCCCTTCATGTTGTGTAATATAACAGGGTTTCTGACGTAAACGTTTATTGTTTACTCATGTAGATATTCAATTTAAAAGTCAAGCGAATTTACGGACACCCTGTATATTTCGCAATCTACATAATCTGCAAGCAAGATGTACTTGGAATTACCCTGTTTATGTGGAATTTAAGGAGGTTCCGTTGGAAAAATCAAGGGTCAAATCACATTAAAAGATAAAAACATTAACGACTTAAATATAGTCAGGGTCGTCAATGAAGCTGAGAGAGTAGGGTGGGAAGCATCGGGAATGAAACCGCACTGATATTTAATTTTTCAAGCGCAGAATGTGCATTATCTATGGTTCTACATTTTTCACTGATTTTCCATGATTCGGGAGCATTGTTGCTGCTTTCCATGACCTCCTTTCAAGATGAACTCTGGCCTCAGATTTCATATTGAAATTCTAATATTTCAGGTTCATTATCCTGAAATCCTGAGTCCTACCTGACTTCATACAGTCTCAAATAACATTCCGGCACATTCGCAGACGAAATCAAAACAATAGAGGCGACTTCATGGAAGTAGGCAGTTGTCGTCGCTCACTGTTTCTTTAATTTGTGACATTGAATACGTGCCATTTGATGAGTGTAACGCATGCGTATGGAAGCAAGATCAAGAGAGGGGAAGAGTAACAAAGTGCAAAATTATGTACTTACGCCGATCACTACAAGTCGTCTTCCTCCATCATACCTGAAAAATAAAATTATTTGAAATAGCAATTTGGCAAGAATTTGAAAAATATAATTTTGAAAATATGCAGAAATATTGTCAGAAATATTTTTGAACATGCAGCGTGGAGAAATGTCAGGATAGGAAACCCCACCATAACACAGAATCACATAATTATGAAGCATTTACAGTAGAATTCACATACACAACACAGACTTCGGATGTTTTAGCGGTTCACATACTACGGTGATCATTTCTTCTCTCTTTGTCGATATCACCAGATTTGAAATATGCTTCAAATCGTCGAAGCGGTTCAATAATATATCACATGTCGACAATTGTGTGAACACATGATGCTTTATCAGTGAATGGATGTCATCAGCAAGTGGCTAGACTAAGAGTGTATCTATTCCAACCCACCAAATCCATTTGCCAACGATGCGAACTGGAGTTTTAAATTATGTTCAGTCCTATAAAATTCCTATTTCGCGAAAAATATGAGACTTGTTGTCTTTTGCAATAAAAAAGATTCTCTCAACCCTCATGCTTGCCAATGTATGTGACAGTGCAAGTCAAATCTCATTAAATCTGCCAAGCTGACTTAATATTTGATCTGAGTGAAGGGCTGAAGCCGCTGAAGTGGTCGAGTAGGAATCCATACCTTCTCAATGAAACCATATGCAAGTAATATTATCGCATGAAATAGTCTCACTCCTAATTGCAATACCCTCATTGTAGACCGGTCACATTTTAAAGAGGACAAGCAGGCCGGTTCTAACTCTGCATGATAAAAGTGAAAATCCTTACAAACCATAGAAATTGATTATGATAAAACCACTTCAGATCAACAATACACGTCGCGAACTCGATTTCTGAGAAAGAGAAGTTGAGCTGTTTATTTGTTCTCTTCTCCTCTAATTACATTTCATGCGATGGATATCAAAGTGCATGGACTTGCAACGCGCGACGTCTATCATCACGCATTCATGCTTTTCACACTTCAGAAGTCGTCAAGATGAACAAGTTCTCCTTGAAAGATCAGAAATTTTATAAGCATACTGTATGTGAGTAGGAGGCATGATGAGATTGAATAATTTATTTCAAGGTAATAAACTACATGATCATCTGATTTCTGAAGTAAGTCATTAATAAAAAATAAGCAACTAACAATGATAATAAGGCACTTCACATATTCGCAACAATAGACTTGACGAATAGACTAAACCAATTATTTTGTAAGTTCTCCATGATTCACAATCATCCAAGACTGCAGTTATTAAAACTTCACTCTCGATGTGGACAACGTAACTTTACACATTTTTATCGGAATTCGATGACAATATCTACAGAAGTTCTCAATAGAAATGTCTATAGTATGATCGTCAATCTAATTTTCCTAGAGAAAATGACCAATTTAAGCGTGAAATGGGTTGAAGTTTCATATGAAATTATTCCTGCAATAGGAAACTCTTTAGTGTCGAAAATCTACAAAAATTATATCTGTGATTTACGATAAGTCAAACTTTGACAGGTGTTTGTCACTTGAACAGACAGGAATATCACCTCCTTGAATTTCCTAAAATTGACGCAATTGTGTCGACTATAATTACTCGATTCATTTCCCACGCTAAGCAAGAACACTAAGGAAACTATGAAATAAATAAAGAAAGTCACTTCATATTAAGCGCTGACCGTTACTCCGGAAACAAGAAATTACTTCACCCCGTCTCCAAAGTCAATTTTCTCAAAGACAATTACCTACCATCATTTTTTGTCATCAGTCTCTTTCACTGATCCATATAATTGTAATCTGCTACCTTTCTTCAATTATAAATCTTGCTTCCTTCTCATAAAAGGGTGTTCGTAAACGAAGAACATTTTCTCAAAATCCCTCGAAAAATTAACAAATCAATTTTAACTGCATTATCACAACCCAAATGTACTAGCATAATACAGTGAATTCCGCTGTGGACAGCTAGAATAAAATAATGGTAGAGTAGGAAGATCTAAATGTCGGACTCAGTCCCGATCTGACTATACCTCAAAGGCCAACTTAACAAGAAGTTCCAGCTTTACCTTCGTAGAGCTATGAAATGATAATCGAAATTATTGCAATCATTAGAGCATGGGAATTTGAATGACAATTTATCAAATACTATTCCCTTTAACAAACTAATAGCATTCCCTTAGATAGTTGCTTGGTTGAATACGATGATGATAAAAACTATTTTTTGCATCGTTAATAATAGAATCGTGGTAAAATCAGAAGCCTTGTGGTGGCATCTACTCTATTATCCATTAAGCTCATTAATTCTTTAGCGGATCATTCCGTAAGCCACTGCAAGATGATTTGAAATATAAAGCATGCATTGATGAACACTCATAATTAAGCTCAAGGTAACGCTTGGAGAATTGAAGTAATAGACTACTCGTCTCCTTGGCTTATTTCATCAGTGGCTTACATTTTCAAATTTTTGGGAAACAATGTCATATTTACGATGACTATGTCTTATCTTCGCGAGTCAAATCACCTTAACTATTATTCTTTGCGCTATCGGTAGGTATAGAATAGTAGTCTCATGGTAGGCTGAGGCGTTGTCCAAATGCACTAAAATCATACGAGCGCACAATCAAGGAATTGGCTCATCCGGAGGCAAGTCCCGTAAAAGCAAAGCGACTGCCTAAGGTAGGAGATGACCTGTCCATGCTACATGTAGATGTCCAAGATTCCCCAAAATTGAATATTGCGGGTAATCTAGTAGGAAAGTCCATTCACCTATTCCATTCCTTGGTGCAACAAATACTGAAAAAGAATTTCGCCTAATCGGGAAAAGGATCGCCTGGTTTCGGGCAATCAGGTAAGAAGACTCTCGAGGAAAATTATACAAAAGTGGCAAAACATGTGCCAGACAGTCTCCTACACCAAGGAAATGAATAAAGAGAGTCAGCTTGAACGAAATTACAGCACACTTTAATTGGTCTTTTGATCACGAGTGCGGGTTGGCTCAACTTCCTTCTTTGTTTAACTTCTTACCACTCAGTGCCGCTGTCACTTGCATCAATCCGTCGAACCACGGATCAAAAGCGCTAAGCTTGTGGGTTATGCATTGCTTTATCGTGCGGAATAAATCATTTCTTTCCAATGAATAGAATCAACACATCCTTCTAGAACAGATTTAAAAAGTAGGGTGTCAAGTAGGAGGTATCATCAGTTAATATCAAGTAAACGGAATTATAATTTATGTCTTCTAATTGATGGTGCAAGAAAACACAATAACACTTTTATACAGATAGACTGCCACGACTCGATATAAGCAACATAAAAATGTGGTGACGCCAAAAGAGTCCCCGGACGCATCATTTCAAAAGGTACCGACTGCAAGACTGATATCAATAATTTAAACTACAGAGCGAATCATCTACGCATGATATTTAATCTCACTCTACATATTTGAATATTCTCTACATTTTCCTTCACTCTTAAAAATCGAAAACGGGATTTTAGAGTAAAATCACAATTTTTCCAAAATCCCCAAAATCCAAAATGAGAGCGGACGAGAGGTTGAGTATTCGTGGCCGCAAGCGGATATTTATAGTTTCAAAGCGACGGCTTTCAGATACTGCTTCAAATCTTAAAATAACCACCAGTCTCTAGGACAAATATCAGGGCTGTATTGGGGATGCGACAGGTGGACAAACCCGATTGAATGTACTGCTTTAGTGCTGGCGTTAGCAGCATGAACCGGTACGTTGTCTAGATGAAGTTACAGATACTCACCACAAGGTATGTGCCTGCACTTACAAGCAAGGGTTATCAAAAATTAATTGCAATCAATTGATCGCAGTTAGTTGATTGATGCGATAGAATTGCAATTAATTGATACGGGTCATCGAATAATTTGAATTAATTGATTAGTGAACATTTGCACCAATATTGACTGACCAGTGAATATTATTGATTGGTCAATAACTGCAATTAATTAATTGATTGACTTGTAATGGGAAAGATGTTTAATCGACTGCTTCACTTGACTGCCGTCACCACTCACCATCGTAGGACAAACATTGCACCATCAGTGATTCTTTTGATACTGAGCTTACTAAACATATTTTCACATGCTGCTAACTTTCAGGATTCTAATCAGGAAATATTTTTTACACAACCTATTTAGCATCTCTTTAGTGTTGAGAATGCGTGGGATTCCACAGCTCGGCCGTCACCCTGTTACTTTAATAATTTAAGAACATATTGAGAACCAGAAATAAAATTTAGGTAGAAATCCAACATCTATGACAAACTCCATTTCTAAATGATCATAGAGATGTTGTTCTTGAATATTTTTTTCTATTCAGCTATAAACAATTGCAGGGTTAGAAATATCTATTGTCCCCGCTGATGTTCATTATAGCACTCTTTTTGAAACGATGCACATTTGGGACCGATAGTCATAGAGAAGTGAGATTGTACGCACCTTGTGGGTAACAATAGCAATATAGACCTAGATGTCGGTCCGTAAAAGAAAATCATCCTCGGGCGCGACGATTCCTCGGGTTTGATGTCTATTACGTATATATTACAGTAGAACCTCCATATTACGGACACCGTCGGGACTGCGCCTTAGTGTCCGCATTTTAGAGGTGTCCGCAATATGGAGTTACCGGTGATTATACGAACATTATTCGGGACTGATCTTAACTGTCCGTAATACGGAGGTGTCCGCTGTATAGAATGTCCGCAATAGGAGGTTCCACTGCATATATATATTCTGCATATTACAACACTGGTCTATTTTTGAGAGCTATGAGCTATTTTTGAGGTCTATTTTCATATAGAGCCTTCATAACGCAGTCTATCCGGGTCTTGAAATGCGATTGACATTCTCTAAATTAGTTACGGGATAATTTACATGTGATTTTCAACAATATCATGAGCTTTCGGACAATTAAATGGCTAGTCGTTCCTCCTATCGCGGTCGGTCGCATGGAAACTCATCTCTAATTATAATACAAAGTGAAAATGAGTAGGATTGCCAGTAGGGGGAGGTGAGATTTTCATGGGAATGGGATGAATTTCACAGCAAATTGTGAGGAAAATAACAGTATGTGTAAAACTATATTACGGGTTATACTCGATGTAGAACAGGCAAGTACAGTAGAATTCGCATATATCGGCGCCTCAAGGGACAGACGAAAACCGCCGATATACGCAAACCGCCGATATATGCGAACTCCCTGAATTTTGAAGTTTTGTGAAATCTACACGAGCTCTGAGATCATGCCATGCATCATACAATGTATATACGTGTATTGACTCATGAATTATTGCGTTGCTATACTTAAATACATGTACATATTGACTTATTGTCCAACATGTACAGTACATGTACATGCAATTGTGTCTATGTAATCAATAGATATCTAAAAATTGTGACTTTCTGAACTGATGCTTGCAACGTAAGTATCGCAAACCGGATATCACTATGTTTGTCAAAAACTGAGTATGCTTTTTGAATCAAGAAGATTGAAGCTTCTTCATGCCTACATGCTTACATGCTGAAGCACAAAACAAAGAAGAGTATGCATAAATCAAGACGCTGCTAAGAGTCACGTGCAGGCGAAGCCAGCCAATCTAAGTCAATCAAGACGCTGCTAAGAGTCACCTGCAGGCGAAACCATAGAGATGGATGGGGTGGCGAGCCGCTTTCTGTCTAGAGAGAGGACATGCATCGAACTCAACAATGTTTTCGACGGTAGCTTGTGCTCCTTTGATGACGCAACAGTCACTAAGTCAGGTCTGACAATAGCATCGTAGGTGAAGGCGTTAACAATGCAATCATCACGTCGAATGAAAGACTAATTATGTGAGAATTATCAGTGAGATACAGTGGCAAGACTATTTATCTTTTCTTGGCTGCTAGATTCTACAATTTTGATCAAACCCCCAAACACTATCGAGATGAATTGTAGAAGATCTAAATTTTCACATGCCACTAGAATAGTTAGAATCGGATAGTCCTAACAGAATCTACAGCCATTCGCGTCCACATATACTGTCATTCTAGTGACTCTTTTAGGCAAAACACATCGCTTGAGGATTTCCAGGAAATGCGCCGTTATAAACGAATTTTTTTCTGTCAGGGACAGCGAAAATGCGCCGATATAGCCGAAGCCGATATAAGCGAACTCGATTATATGGAAAAGATAGGAAATTCTGCCGGGACAAAAAGAAACCGCCGATATAGCCGAAGCCGATATATGCGAATTCTACTGTATATTCATTGACATCTAGAAATACAGTTAGAAATACCATTCCTAGATGCCCAGAGTATAACATTTCATGATTGTGACAAGTGATGCACGTTCATATACTTCAGAATGTATATAAGAATAACAGTTACTCTTGGCAAGCCTAAAAACAAGAGTTGATTTTCATTTCTAAATCAGTCAGGCTAGGACAGATCTCAATAGCAAATATGTCGCAAATAACCAACAAAAGAAAACCCATTATCATCGGATTGAAAAAGTCGGAATAATCTAAAGAAACTGCTTTCAAAAACCAATAAAATGTTCTACGTGTACAATATACTCCTTTCTGCTTTCAAGAGTGATCTTGTTAACCCATACGTGTTCCTTTCATATACAATTTCAAATGTTTGGGAATATGAGGGGCTCTCGTCAGATTCTACAGATCACTCTAATGCCCTCAAAGCACGCACAATTCTTTGGCTTCAGTTGGGGAGACAATAAATTATGTCAAATGATTTCTGTCTTAAACAAAGACCAGTGTTGGACGTGATTTAAACCACAGCTCTATGTGGAAGAAGCAATAAACAACATAGTAATAGAAAGCGATCCGACAGATGAGGGCACCGACGATCAATTTCATTCCACGTCTAAAG
Source organism: Prostheceraeus crozeri (assembly GCA_907163375.1). Lineage (NCBI taxonomy): Eukaryota > Metazoa > Platyhelminthes > Polycladida > Euryleptidae > Prostheceraeus > Prostheceraeus crozeri. Next base: position 34,140 of record CAJQUW010014418.1, read on the forward strand.
TAGTGATACATTATCCTGTAGATTGATTGATATTGGAATATTCAAATTAGTAAGTTATGAAGGAATTCGCTTGCTTGTCATACTTTATAACATGCAACCTGTACTAAATAGCACAATTCGAAGAAGGAAAATTGATTACTGAATAGGATCAGTATATTTATGATTTTCGAAATAATTCAATTTTTATATTTTGGTAGATTTCGCGGTGCAATTCAAATTATCTTTTGCCGTCGATGTTCATTCATTTATTGATTAAATTTTGATCAGTGTTTAAGAAAGGTGACTTCCTACTTTGTCTTTTTATGACAATCCAGCATTACGAGATTTGGCGAAGCGTGCTGTAGTACAGATGTGTTAACTTATTCCAACTTGCAATATTCTACGCTTTCAGTTTAGAAATTTGGTTGCAAAGTTATTACTTCTACATAGAATGCTTGATGACGCTACGTAATCGTACGAACTAATAAAAAGCAAAGGAAATTTGTTTATTACATGAAAATCTGTTAAAACTTTTTAACGGCTTACCTAAAAGTTTTGATTACTGCTCAAGTAAGGTCACTCTCCTATATTGACTAATGTCCTCAATGATTTGTGTATGCAGTAGAGTGGCCCCAACTGCTAGAAATATACTACAGAACAGATTAGGTACCCGTACTCTTTCTCATCGCATTTATTATTTTGTCACTGCAGATTTGAATCAACTTTTGTCGCAAATTCGAGTGCTATTCGGGTTACACTGCTTTACTGTAATGGAACGGAATACCCTCATACTCATTAAAGCATCTAACAAAAACTCTCAACATTTTCAGACTGAAATTATCTACAACTGCACAATTGTCATTCATACAGCTAGCAGTGATTTCTCATCACTCAAAACCCTGGGCCAGAAATAATTTCGCTCAGCACACAAATTTGCTTAATTGTAAAATGATTCGTTTAGCAAAAATCTTGCTCAAATTCATAAAGAGTATAGATTAAAACACTACAAGTCAATAAGCAACCATGAAGGCATGAATGTACACTAGCATAATTCCATCGAGCGCTTGATCGGGCAGAATAACCAGACTTGAATCGAGCCAAACTTTTCTTAACAGGACGGAAAATCCGGACCCGTTTGCAGATCTGTGTGTAGGCTACTGCAATTTATTAATTCAAGCAAATGCTCCAATTTTACATTTCTATAGAATCGCCTGATTGCTCGCACATTAACTGAACAATCTATTCGTCTCCATAAAATAAAGGACAACATATGTTACTGAATGAGTTGGAAATGTCAACATGCCTATCCAAATAGAAAAGAAGGAATATTAACCCATTCAGCCCTACGGGCCACCAGTGTCCCGTATGCAGTAATGCCAATACCACTGGATAATTGACTCGTATTGATCGTATATTGATTGTTGTTCCATAAGGAAGGTACGATTAAGAAAACTTATAGGCATTTTCTACTTGATTGAATTTTTTATATTAATACACTCGCCTAGAAATTCGTGAGTTTCGCAACTATGTGGCACAGAAACTAAAATACATGCAGCAACGAGTAAATCTTTGTAGAAGTGCTTCTAAAAAACTAAAATAATATAGTAATATTTATTCATTCATATAGCAATATCTTTCCTGGAAGTCACAATATCTTTCATCTGCTGGTAACGGCAATAAATTATCTAATTTATTTTTTGACCGATCTTTTGCTTGTGATCATTCAAATCCTGTAAGAATTTGTAAGAAAATTGTGTAGCCGCATGAAGCACCGAGTTGTCAAATATCTATGACGACAATGCATCGCTCCATTGAACTTCCATGAAAGCCATGTAAGCGTAACCTACATCGGCAAGACACCGAGTTTCATTTGAAATTCAAATTCACAATGCTCATCATACAATTTGAATGATGTGATTTGATTCGTCAGTCACATGTAGTTGCAATAAAAACATCAAACCCACAGAATAACATCGAAACACATACTGTTTCGGATCAGTTTTCATAATGCACCGGTCGAAGAAGGTAATTTATATCCGACAAATTATCGAGTGATGATATTTACGTTATCCTTGATAAAGTTGACGGTGACGGTGCAGACAACATCGATAGTGAACGACAGTGATGCGGAATTTGAGGTTGACGAAGATATCAGAAATTCAGATTTTGACTCTGAGTGTTCTTCGATTTGATGAAATTAGCAATTGTAAACGCTTACATTGTCTACAATCAACAATTTCCTGGACAGCACTATGTTGCAGTTCACAGAGGTGATCGCTGATGACCTTACGAGAAATTTCTCAAGCAGAAAGAGGATTGTCCCCCCAATTCGCATCAGCTATCAAATAGAGAGGAGAACGAGCAACATTGGCAACTCAAAACGGCGCTGGGCCCTATATGTTCGATGAATTCACTGGAGTCACGCACTTCTGCTATGTGTTCTTCATGTGATATTTCACTGTGTATTTTGGAAGAGCAAAATCGCTTTCGTGATTTTCATTAATAAACGGTTTTAGTGATATATTCTAAGATGTTTTCATCCATGAAGTCTATAAAAGAAAATGTAAACTTTCAGCAATATTTTCTTACTTGCACCCCAGAGGGACACTGGTGTCCCGGATTGGTATGGCAATAACAAAAGCTATGTAAGTAATCTAGTTATTTTAACCTAGCTTATAGCATTCTAAGTCAAAAACTAGCATTTTATTACTTACGGGGTTGAAAGGGTCAAGACAAGCAAGTCACAGACGCCTCCACAACTATTATATACCTCGTACATTCCCGTAAGAATACTTGAACAGAACAAACGAATTACCTTTAACGAACAAGTAGAAAATATTTGAATAAGTCAGGCGCTTCAAAGTCGTCTAAATGTGAGAAAGGAATCATCAACAACTTATTCTTCTCGAAACATTTCACTAAGAAACCGTTTGTGGACATCAGTTATATATATATGTTTTTGGGCATTTTGCCTGTTGTTGCATTAGCCTATTTGACGAAAAAAATCACGTGCACGATAAAAAATTCGTGTTATGTATTTATTGAGACCTGTAGAGAGAAAATTTTAAAAACAGGAGATGATGACGCCGTAATTTTTTCTCCACTTATTGAAGGGCAAATTTTTTTTAAAAAAGTACATAAAAATCGATCTTTTCACATCTGTCCCAAATACATAATGTCCAAAACACATAATGTCCCAATATTGTTTGAATTGTGCATAAAGATTCAATATCTCAAGAATCAAAATCGATGGGATAGTGTATATTTTGAAAATTTTTAAGTGGTAATAATAGCTTATGTGTGTCTTATTCCACTATCTCATTTTAAAGTGTAGTTCACTCATTTCTAGAAACCAATTTTATCCCTGAAATTAAAGTATTGAATCATTGCGACGATATTCTGTCACTTTTCCACTTATCTGCTAGTTAGTTTGCCGCAAATTCATGTCAAAGATTCATGATGACGTCACAGCTGCCGACTCCTGCTTACTGAGATGCAGAACGCCGTACATTAAAAAACGGGAGGTTCACTGTAGTTGGCTGATAGAGAAACCATGTACTGTGCAAGCCAACAAATCTCTGAATGGACCTAAGGTAACTAGAATATTATTCTTGAATTGGATATATCGAAACTTGACAAAATGACATACATGTGGCTGATCACGATGCAACACAATCACGCCTACGAAAGGCAAAATAAAACAACTGATTGTTCGCTGATTTATTAGCTGTCAGACTCTAGAATGTACATTTACTACATTTACAGTAGGCCTACTGTAAGTATCGGAAATATGCGATAACTACAAGAATTATGCTGATGCTGAAGTTCAACACAAAAAGTTTTTAATTATAAGGAAAATCAAGCGTTAGGCTGGACGAACTGGAGCAGCATGACTCTCATCACTTTCTGAAGAGTCGCACATCACATAGAAATTATGAAAATCCACATCCACTTCATTGGAATAAAACTCAAATTCGACTCAACAATTAGTTGATAGCTCCATCTCTAATTTGGTCCGACTTTCATTCAGCGTTTCTAGAATATCTGTCTTTCTGCGAGAGAAAGTCGTAACGAATTTGCGCCCCATTTTCAAGCATGGTACAGCCTCCTTACGCCTCAGCCCCACTGAAAGCAAGGCAAACACGAGCGTCCCGAGCAAACGTATGTCCGCAAGCTATCAATTGCTCTGGTTTCCTTTGCTCCCTGTGTGGCAACAACTGCTGTAATGGCGATTTTATATTTGCTCCAAAACGCTTGGAAAAGCTCGCAGTGTGGCTGAGGCCTTATTCAAGTGGAAGAAAGGTTGTCTGATTTTGCAATATTCTTTCAGCATCATCTTTCCGAGATCTTTCATTTTATAATTCTTTGAAATGTTCAGAACATGCCTCGCCGGTTCAAAATGAGCTCGTTCAATGATGTTTAACACTATTTTTTCATTTCTGAAAGATGTAGAAGGCAAGGTCCTTGGGATCGTCCGCTTTGTTAAAACTTTGTATGCACAGCACTGTACCATTGAAGAGAACATAAACAGGGTGACTTTATGTCAATGAAGTACATTGCTTCCTTTTCATTTTCCCCCAGTGCGCTGATCCTCTTAAGCATAGCTGATTCGTCACGAAGCATGCTAACACTGGAGTATCAAATCATTGGCAGATGTGACGTCATCTCGTCTCCCAAAGTTGATGATTGCAGCTAACTGATGCATCAGAAGTGCGTCAAAGTTAGCACGATTACCCAGTCATGCAATGAAGAGCAGTTGAGAAAAGGTTGAAAGTTTGACTGAACTACCCTTTAAATAGGTATTTCCGAACGTTTAACAAAATCATCAAGAAAACCAATTATATCTTAAATAAATTATACCTGGAAAGATAATAAGTGGGCATGTTCCTCACTGTCGTTACCTTAGGAGAGCGCTGTCAAGCTATGTTTCAAAATGTTCATAAATATGCATATATTATTTATGTCAGTGGCGTGCGGTGCAAACATTAGATAGGCATGCACCAAGTCATAAGTCTATGTTACCTTGTAGAACTTGTTGTACTTCTGAACAACATGCAAGACCAGCAAAATTAGAATCGGCCTATTTCTGGTTGCGATGAGCGATGATGAGTCGCGAGGAAGAGATTCCCAACCATTCCCCTGTTCACCAATGCACTGCGTCACACTCCCATTCATCAGCGCGAATTGCCATTTGTTGCTGCTTCGCACATTGGCTTCGTAGGTGGAAAGCGCACGACCGCGGAGCGTAACATCAAGGTTTCAACTCACGCTGTCTGTGTAATCAGGATTCCCATTCAGATAGTCAGTCCTTCATGTCTAGAAAAATGAAAGTAGGCGGCAGGGGACGGTGAATCGCACCTACTCTCGACAGCAGAGACCGCGAGAATCAGCGGTCAGAGCTGCAATCGCGTTTGGGAAACTACCGGTAGCTCCTTACAGCTAAGACTGCTGAGATGTTATTGAAGTCATATTACAGAAACTAAAGGTAGTCTGAGGGATCTGATGAGGATGCGCTGTTGCACTGTACACAGAGTTTCACGCCAACTTTTCTCTAGGAATTGACCTCATGCACTGAATGAGTTGCATTCATGGACGGCACGCCACTGATATATATTATTTATTTGTAAAGCGCTTCATCCAAGGTGGATCAGACAGAGCAGTGAACATACGTTATTTAATATTTTGTAATCAATCCTTATTTATATTTCTTGCAGGTTGAGACAAATGAAAAGCAGTCTAAGCTTGCATCTATAGCCTAATTGATAAAGAACGATCTATTTTTTATTATTGCAGTTGCTATAATCAAACCATTCCCTCCAGATCGGATTTTCAATGTTGATTTGATGCCATTGAGGCATTAGAGCAAATTGCAAGTTATATGTACGTACTGAAGGCTTAACTGAAAAAATTTTCTTCAGAAGACTTGTTCTCCTTCTATTATTTATTTGGCAAGCTTTCGGCTGATGGCTTCACCCGTCCTCAGGCTAGTGCAAGTAAAGCTCATCGCTACTGCAGATATTACCATCATACACATGTGCAGTATAAAATCCAAGTATACATTGAGTACAAGGTTCGCCGCATTTTCCATTCACACTGTTACTGATCAAGGTTTTGAAAATGGCTTTACTTTCGCTGAAAGAGCAAGTTGTCCCTTGTTGTGAGTAAGTAGTTGTAAGTAAGTCCTCTGTTGAGTAAGTTGAGCGATGACAAGCCTCCTGAAACAGAATGACAGCCACAGTATTTTAGCCAACTTCGCTACTGACGTGCGCCTGTTGTCACGGCAGTTCGGGCGTGTGTGTCATTACGAACATTCAAATTCTTCTTCAGTTGCAAGAAAACGCTTGAATCAATTTTAAATGGCATAATTTCGTGTGAGATATGCTTCTGCCCATCCTCGGAACGGAAAACGACCTTCAAGCACACTTTCTTAGTGACTACAAGTATCATGAGGAAAGGTGGCCTATACTGATGGGTAAATTCATGATCAATTATTGAGAGTACCGTAGTCGACAGCTTGTTGGTGCGTAAAGAAGTTCTCTAAGTTTAATGTATAAATTGTAGTTTGAAAATTCATCCAATTAGAATTGTCAGTTCATGAAGATCTTGTTTTGTTGCTTTTTCTAGGGAATCTCGAGAAATGATTTCTCCGGAATTCTCAGTATGGTATTAAAAGGAACTAGGGCATCCTACTATACATGCTCAAAGCAATTAGGTGCTAATAAAAGTAGACTCCTGTCAGTGATTGTGTGATAAACAGTTGACTGCTCCGTTTTCGAAGCGAAAAATTCATCAACATTTGACAATAAATATGCAGCTTTACATTGTGACCGTGACCACTTGACTAGACAGAAAATATATCATTTGAGCAAATATTTATGATGCCGTCATCAAGACACACTTCAAATATAAATCGATGACTACATGTAATGACATCAATATTGGACAAGTGGACACTAATTATTGCCGATGAATACTGCTATTATTGTGCACTTTTCAAAGTCCACTTGATAATGTTCCAGTTGATTAACAAATGGAAATATGCCAAGTTTATTCAATCCCAGGTCTGTTAAAAATAAATTATACAGTTTGCAATTTCAAATCAAGAATATCATAGATTAATTACCGGTACATCCAATTACTCCAGTACAATTTAAACATCGAATCTAAAATGCCATTCATTACTAATACATGACTAATTCATGACTTATCATCCTTAACATTCCAATTTTGAGTTACCTGCACCTTCCCACTGTTACATGAATGAGATTTTGTTCCAAAATCAATACACTTTCTAAAACATTTGCTAGTCTGATCTGACAGAGTTTTTACAACAAATTGTGTGTTATTTGAAGTAACCTATTAACATTTCCCGTTCTTATGAAGGTCTTGTTGATGCAATTATTAATACTACTTTATCCAACAATTAAATGTGCTGCATATGGAATATCATACCATTATTTTACTTGTGCAAATGTATCTGGTCATGGTCCCAAATTCGAATGCTATTGGTAGTTTTGCTTGATGTTCACTAATATAGAATTTCCGATAGATTCGGTTCTCACACAAACATCAGCTAACTGTAATGTGAACAATCGCCACATCGTGCTGGACTCAGTAATGTTCTTCGATTGAATTTAATTTCCAGACCGCTAGTCAACGAAAATACAAGATACAAGATTTTAAGGAAGGCTTGATTGCGCTTCAATTGCTGTCCATGGTCTCTGGCAACACTTAAATTTCGCTAAAATCATCCGTCCGCAAAACTGACAGATTGATCAGACGTGTTCGGTTTCCTTAAAGTATCTGATTACAAGGGACTGTCCGCCCACTAATTCAAAGTTTAAGAATGACAAAAATTACTTTTCAAAATAGTTTCTTCGCTGAGACATCATTTAATGACATAAAAAATTTCAAATGTTGCCTTCAAAATATGACAATTGAGTATGTCACACACAATTCTCTCAGAATACATCATGTTTAATGACTTGTTTCTTTTCCAGTTCATGTAACATGAGGAATGAGCAATTAGAAATCACGATCCGAATTGTGCAATTCACTGGTGAGGGTAAAGTTCCAATAAAGGGTCAGACCGCTTTGTTGTCATGCTTATGTTAATAAGAAATTCGAAAAAACTTTGCATTTGATAATTGACTTCCGAATCATAATTCCAATGATTATGCTACATAAAACAATTTGCCAGCACAACGGTATATACTTCGATCTTAATATTCTTAAGTGTGACTTCGTCCTCTCTTATTATCACTGTACACTTGGTATATTTGATTTGCGACCATTACAACAGCATCAAAATCGCAAACATCTGTTTTCCGCACTGACTTGTCAATGATTTGTAGACAAGCTTTTGCTCAGTATGAGTGAACATCACAGATGACAAGAAGTCCCAGTTTTGTCTGTCGGTACGATAGAAAACTTTGCTTTGATCATCGAAGCTTGACTTAATCAACCAGTATAAAATAATAAAAATAATAAAAAAAAATCAACCAGTAGAGTCAATGAGGGTGGGTGTGTCGTCTGCTGGAATTGTCGCTTTAGAATTATTTCAGAGAACTCTAGCCACATAACTTACAAGATTTAGGGCTGCGATACAGTCATCAGTACAAGAATGAGATTTCGATCAAGTTTACGATGATGGCCCGCTTCATCACACGAAAGTGACGATATACGTAAAAACTAAGCTCGCTGAACTGCCGCGTCTTTCTACACAAATAGGTTTGGTCATCAAGATTGGTTTGTTACTTCAAAAAATTAAGATTATTGCAGAAAAATGTACGCATCTGGTTACTCGACTACAATCTAATGAAGCAGAAATCACGTGAGATTTTTTGATATAAGTAGTGAGATAGTGAAGTATCTTAGGAAGACGGTGAAAATATTCAGGCGAAAGTAAATTCTGAGTGGCTGTTTTCTTTCGACGACCAAAGACTTAGTAACATTGGCACTGGTGTCAATGCTAGAGCGACAAACACTGCCTCTAATGATTTCCACCAAACTGGTCGGCGAAACATCAGGTAACATAGATCATCATTCCGAGAAAGAGGGATTTATGATTAATTAAATTGCTATTAATAAACCGATATCCTGGTTCCATTTATTATGCCATCAGTGGTCATTCATATCCTCATAATCTCTTTCGACATTCTGCAGAAAGTGAGCTATACTTGAAATCACACTGAAAATATTACCATCGCATCGGACTTGGATCCACAGGAAGATTTGGATGAAAAATTAAAACTGCCAAAATATTTTGCAATGGACTGCCACATAGATGACTTGAAGTATCGCATACATTCACAGAATTTCAAGAAAACGGAAATAGTCTTGAGCTTATGTGCCACTGACCAATTCATCGCATCAACTAAAGCATAACGGAAACGCTGAGTCCTCAATCTCATTTCCAGTATCACACAAATTGCGAAAACAAGTATGAGATCACATTTCTGGTTACGTCATGCACGGATTTTAGAAGTCTCAGCTCATTTCGTTCTTCAGTTCATGAACGGCAAAATCTTACTGTAGTTCAGTCAGTTCACTCGCTCACCAGCGAACGGCTCAAAGCTTCGTCCAGTCACTCAAAAATTCGAATGCATTGGCTGTAATTCAACGCCACAAAAAGAAGTCTTAATAAATAATGTTTTGAAACTTTGTTTTTTAGAAGCTTTTTAATCCTATCTTTGAAACAATTATCATGTTTATTACTTATTTACTTCATTAGCCAATTTTTAAATATCAAATAAGTCATGCTTTTTTCATAAACCGTGATTGAGACACAGGTTTTCTCAAAGCTTTAATTTACAATAAGAGCTGATTACATACAACTGAACCAGTAATAAGATTGTTCATCTTTGGATGACTGAGGAAGCAAATGTGAAGCCTTGGAATACTGCCAAGAAATTGAGCTTCTTTCGACAGACATAAATGGCAGTGTGACACAAACAGACAACATAGTAAAATTTGTGAAATGCATTTTATCGACATCACATATGCTCGACTTTCACACGAGATTGTCGATTAACGCAATAGGCTAGTCAAATGATGAAAGCGATGCAAAATGCTGGAAAAAGGAAGCATAAGTATGCTTTAAAATGCTTTTAACAATTCACACATTTTAATTATGCATTTACATGTACTTAGTTTCATATGAGTACTAGCAAAGTACGTAAAATGAAATTTACAAATATGTGCACCAACGTAAGGATTAGGCCGCAAGAGGGACGATCGCCCGGACGCCAAAGTGATGTATGAGCGTGCTAAAAAGTAATAAAAATTTGAGCAGCGTATCAATACAGTGAGCTCCTTAATTGTCTTAACGAGCTCCGAGATATTGACGACACGCTTAATATTCAATCCGATGTCTTCTTCGCACTATTTGTGTTTATTCGCATTACAATTGTTAAAACAAGGTAGGTAAAACTATTTGCAGATGGAGAGGCTTTCTATGCTTAAGCATCATCTCTAGATCCTGAAAAATCTAGTCTCAGTCGGTTCAAATCGTCGAGAGTTAGACGAATGCATCGACTGCATGACTACTAAATAATGAAACATAGGATGCATGAATGAAATGAAATCATACAATTAGAATCGAGTGTGATACTTCACATGTTGAGGGCAAGATAGTGTCATCAGATCAAAACCCAACCCAAAACCCAAACAACCCGGGTGGGGTTTGCGTCGTACAAACTTAGGTTACAGAAATGTGTCTCCCTTGTCATAAGCACTAGCTCGTAGGAGGCATGCTGTTTATTAAGATGTATTTCACATGCAAAATTTCCCGTAATGGATGACAGGTTATATTAGCTTTATTCAATTTATATACGTACATCAGGTTGGTTAAAACTTGGTCGATGAAACTTTTAGCCACAGGTGGCGGATGAAACCGAATATTGTTCGCTTCAACCGGCGAAAAAACCGGTTAAACCCTCAAGGCTTTAACATGTTAAGCTAAAAATGATGTTAGAGTATAAAAACTTAGGACCTAAAGATCCCGGCGCTCCAAAGATTTTGTGAATTCAGAAATCGCAAGATTGTGAAAGATGGTACTAGGGATTGTAAACTCGGGATCCCAAAGGTCTTCATGTAGGTCTACCCCGACATTTCGGGATTTCAATAAGTACCTGAGATTCTGGGATGTCGAAAGCAATCGGGAAAGGGGAGCACAATTGAAAGCGGGCACTTACATGTATTTTACTCCTAGTCCTTTCAATCAGCAGGATAGATACAACAGTGCAAAAATATACGCCCGAAACTATTCTGGAGTTATGATCATGGCGAAACTGGCCCAGCCTGTTATTCAGTATTTTCAGTAAATGACCCGGTCGAGTTCAGTTCAATTCTTGGTTCTGCTTGATTTTTTATTAATCAAATGCTGATTATCAGACTCAACTAAGTGATTTAAACAAAACCTGAAGTTCCCAAAGGAATCCTATAAACTACGAGTAACATATATGATATTTTTCGGGATGCGTTCGTATCTGAATATGCTGTGTATCATATGCCATGTCTTGATGATGATTGTGAACAGAAGGGTGCTGCCTCGACATACTTGCCAATAACATATGCAATTTGCAAATGTGAATGAATATAATAAGTCTTGACAAGTGCTACTTCTAAAAACGTATTATGGGACTAAAATGGTCAGGTTGGCAGTCCAGTGGACACAGCTCAGTTAATTTGTGTTTAGTTAATTTGCTGTAGTCAACATTACAGCGCTGCACTGCAGTGTCCATCATCCACATGCATGCTGAAGCCGGGGGGGGGGGGTTGCTTATATGAATTTACTCCATGAATAACTCTGACCGGATCTCCACAACTCTTGTTTAACAGCATGTATTATCTTTATAGATTCACTTCGAAGATTATTTGAGCTTCAAGAAAGACCGCTATTCGGCAGGCTCTTCCTTAAATTTAAGTGCAACGAAGTTAGTCGCTAAATAACATGTACAATCAAAAAGAAAAAATTCTCCTTACAAGAGCATAAAATATATGTTGCTTTCGAAAACATTTTTGGGCCGATCATAATCCCATCCAAGACACGAAGCCACACTGGTAAGCTGTGAGTGGGTACTAATGGGTATACTCGTGAAACTCTCACCCAGTAGTATCTATCCTCTTGAGTTGCTTGAGTGTAGCATCCCCTCGAGTTAACAAGTCTAGCCTAATAAGATATAGACACGTCCGGAGGGAAAAGTTGAAAATGTTAATATTTTATAGGTTACCTCATCGATAGTCCAATGAAAATTTGATCACAGTTGAAAGTAGGCCTACTGTTTTATTTCTATCGATATTTTATTTCGCTACTTTACTGTCCCACACATTGTGGTATCTCCTGAATACACTCACGTGAATAGTCGCCTCCTGAAGGATATGCATTATTCCTATCAGCTTTTCTAAAAAGTATCACTGCACACCATGTCTATTGGACCTGTAGCTCAAAAATGGTGTGACTTTATCGCACTAAATGTTTACCAACATAAATCGAAAGTTTGTGCTATAATCGCAAGACTTCAATTGAAGTTTTGCTGTAAACAACAATATACTCTACTATTCAGCTATGATAAAGAATAAATGAAACTCCCGATCTAATAATAAGTTTCTAGTGAAGCAGTGTTCTAGATAATAGTTAATTTTATTAATTTTTCTATATTATGGCTGAATGCACATTGATGTTAGTAAATTTCCATTGGAGGCTAATGTTTACAGAGCACCCTGCCGATTTATGCTGTTTGACATTAACCACTATAACGCGAAATCATGTCTGTGCTTCAATACAGTAGGTATTGCAATTTATGAGCTGCTCTTTCTAGATGGCATGCCATGTCATGATTATCAACTTTTTGCTTCTCTGCTTGCATGTCCTGATTTGAAGAAATTGAAGCACAATCTTTTCTGGTTAATAAAGGCAATACGCTCAGAATGTGATTTTGATAGAAAATTTTGGTAATCATAAAGGTAGTGATTTTCTTTGCATAACCAACATATGATGGTGATGGCAACGCTGAGGTGGATGGAGGCTGACGCAGATGATGTGCGAGTGATCGAAGCGAAGCGCAGTGATGATTTTGAAGTGCACACGGGCTTAAGACAGGTTAGTGCTCTGAGACCATCGCTATTCATAATGGCAATGGAGCTAGTTAGCAGGATGGAAAAGCAGTGAAAAGGAAACCATGAAGAAATCATTGCATGCGGATGACTTGACGGTAGTAGCGAAGGATGAATTGGAGTTAGAAGAGAGGCTGAAAGACTGGGATAGAAATTTTAGGTCTGATGGTATGAGAATGAGTTTGGTGAAGACGGATGTGATGTGGATAGGCAGGGAGTGGAAGGACTTGACTGTGGAACTGAAGCAGGTAGATGAGTTTGTGTACCTCGGCGGAATGGTCTCTGAAGATGGTCGGGGTGATGCAGAAGTAAGAAGAAGGATACAAGACGGAGCTGGGGCATACAGGAAAGTGGCAGGAGTGTTGGCGGACAGAAAAATTGGTAAGAGGATACGGGGAAAGGTTTTAGAAACATGCGTCTTGACTGCATTGGCATACGAATTAGAAACGGTGGCACTAGCTGAGCAGCAGCGATAGATGTTGAATGTGTGTGAAAATAACAGGATAAGGCGCATCTGTGGTGTACGGTTGGTAGAGAAACGAAAAATGGCGGAGCTGGTGAAGGAAGTAGGATTGAAAAAAGCGGTGACACAGAAAGTGGTGGAAAAGAGAATGAGGTGGGCAGGACATGTGGCGAGGATGGGAGACGCAAGGATAGTGAAATAAGCTTTGTGCAATTTATGCGACACCTCAGCTTATCTAGCCCAGTCTTTTCATAAGTAACCGCACACTTGTATTTTAAATAAAAACATTACGTGAATCTATTCAAACAGAAAATCTTAAAACATAGAAGGTTAGATCACACAAACCAGAATTGTTCACTCTCTCCTCCTAGCTGAACAATTACACAATTGAATAAAACAGACATCTCTTGTCAATTCAGCATTTAGTGGGTCCTCCATGAGCACGGATAACTTCTTCGATACGATTGGGCATCGAATCAACAAAAGCACGGATACAGTCAACAGAGATGTTACTCCAGATGTTGTCGATCCTTTGCCAATGCAGATCCTCCTGATTTTGAATATTTCCTGGTATCGGATTGTTAGATAATTGGGCTTCAACGAATGACCACACATTTTCGATCACAAAGATCGGGTGAAATTGGTGGCCAGTCAAAAGTTGTAACGGATGGATCTTCCAAGAAAGCAATCACACGACGACTCAGGTGAGCGGGCGCACTGTCTTGGGAAAGATGATAGTGTCCATTCAATTGACCAGATCCGTACAGTTGTTGAAGCAAGGTTTCATAGCGCTCACCATTCAGAATCCCATAAACGCGCACAAGGGGCCAGACTCCGTCTCCACTGTTTGAGCCCCAGACCAACAGACGTGCTCCTCATCTTTGCGCTGGCTGGGATGTTGTGACGTCGATACTACGTTCTCTTTTTCTTAACCGAACGAATTGACGACCAACCGTGCGATTCGCAAATAAAAGGAGCCTCATCGACAAAATTCACTTTGCGCTAGTTTTCAATCGACTAGCTGAGATGTTCCCGTCTCTGTTCAAGCCTCCGCTCTTTGTGTCGCTGTGTAAAAACCGACTTTTTCTTCATGACGAGGGATTGAAAACCAACCTGAGTCGGCGATGGGGAGTTGCACTTGAAATATCCATGCTGGTTACTATTTGCAGCTGCTTGGCCGATGACAGACTGCAAAAGGCTACGAAAAGTCTGAAAGTTATCACCCTCAGATATGTACGGTTACTAATAATAATAATAATAAAGACGTTTATTCAAGATACTGGCCCCAATAATGGAAATCGTGGGGCCAACAAGGAAATACAACATGCATGCATAAATGATCAACATAAGACACTGTTCTTAACAATTAGAAGAAACGCAAAAAGTTCAAAAAAGTCAGTCTGGAGAAAAAAAAGGAACGAGCGTTCACAGGAAACCAGAATTGAATAATTTCGACATAGAAATGATGAAGCTTCTAGATCGCAGAGAAGACCTCAAAACTGGAAGTTGATATTTCCTTGAATGTCTCAAAATAGGTAGCTCAAGATGGTGGAGAGGGTGAGTGTCGTCGTGAATTAACGTCTGAAAAGGCGATAACCGATGATTTTTCTGCGGTATAAAAGAGGCACAAATTTAACACAATCGCAACGCAATTTTCTGCAGATGATGGAATGAACACGGCGTTGAATCTTTTCGATTTTTTCTGATAGACCAACGTTCAATTCAACAATGGAGCCGCATATTCCATCATGCTCCTCACGCAGCTGTCATATATTAAAACCATTTTCTCTTTTTCAAGAAAATCGCGGAGTTGGCGCAAGACGAACATTTTGGAACTTGCCTTCTTACACATGGTATGTACATGAGTACTCCAAGTAAGCCTTTCATCAAAAACCACACCAAGTACAGCCATGCAAGTCACTACAGGAACATTGGGAATCTGAAGCGAAATCCTGTCGAATGATTTGGAGAACGTTATAAACAGTTGCTTACTCTTGTCTTTCTTAATTTCCATTTTGTTTGAAGCAGCCGAAGTTCCAATTGCAGCGCAGACCTCTTCTGCAGGTGAAAGTGATGAAGACTTCTCAATTTTGCTGATGATGATTAAATCATCGGCATACTTTACCAATGTCGAAGTTTCTGTGCTTCGCCAAACAAGGTCTGACACAAAGTATCCGAACAACAAGGGGCCTAATGATGACCCTTGTGGAATGCCACTGGATAATTCACTATAAGTACTGCATGACTGCTTCCATCGAACTCTAATTCTTCTTGAATTCAAATAATTTTTCACAAAGATCAAAAGGAAGCCATCAAATCCATCTCTTGACATCTTTTCTAGTAGTCCGTCATGCGGCACTTTGTCGAACCCCTTTGCTAAGTCAACCGAGACTACATGACACGCGTCAATGTTGCTCCCTTGTAAATACGATGTTACACTATCTTCAATTTCAATTAACGCACAAGTCGTGGAACTCTTAGGTTGGTAAGCGTATTGCTGAGGGTCAAAATGACTGATAAATGAGCTTCGGATTCTTTTCAATAAGCATTTCTCCAGTATCCGCTCCGGAACGGGCAGTAGTGAGATGGGACGTACATTAGTGATGGTCGGTGGCGATGACTTTGGGAGAGGTATCACATCAGCGTCTTTACATAGTTGTGGGATGATAGCTTCACGGAGACATTGGTTGAAGAGGATGGATAGTGGTTCACTCAAGACTTCACTAAGAATGGACCAAGCCAACGAGGGTATATGATCCGATCCCGGTGATGTCCGTGGACTGACTTGCTTCAGCATGCATTCAAGTTCAGAGGTTGCAAACTGAAAGGGTGTCACAAAAGGATAGACTGCAGGAGAGGCACCATCAGTCTTGAGATCACTTCCGTAAGATAAAAAATCACTTTTCAAATCTTCAAGTATGTCTTTTAGTTCTGAGTCCGCTCTGTTATTTGGTAACCAATCAGTTTTCGATTTGTTATTGCCACATACTGTTTTGTAGATCTTCCAAACAGAGGAGTTGCTAGAATTCGTTTCCATCATTCTGTCGCCCCAACCTCTCTTTGATTTCAAGATCTCAGCCTTCACTTTATCCCTAAAGTGTCTGTACAAAGTCCAATTCCTCTGTCTAAAAGCCTTTTATCTTTTATTGATGAGGACTTTTATGGTGTTTGTAATCCAAGGGGAGTCACGTGCATATCGCTTTATGAGGTCAGAAGGCAGCAGGAACAAGCCTTTGTTCAAGTGATGGTAAAACAATTCGCACATGCAATCAATACTGGAATCTTCGAATAAAAGTGACCATTCAACATTACTTAGATAGATAGGTCAGTACATCAAGTAAATTCGAACTGCGAAAATCGAAAACTTTAGTATACTCAGATTCGATAGCGATATTACACAAAGGGTTGAGCACGATACAATTATGATCACTAGATGCAATAGGAGGCAATATCTCTGGAGTCTTATACAAAGCAAAATAATCATCAGGTAACAAAACCAAATCCAGGCATGCATAACTTCTTGTTGGTTGATACATAGTATTTTGTACACAAAAGCTTTGCTCAAAAATGGCAGGTTCAACGTGATTGAAATCACCAAGGATACATATTGAGTATTGTGGAAGATGGTTCAACTCATGATCAATAATGTCTGTGACACAGTTACAAGCGCTCACTTTACTATTCTCGCTCAAAGCCCCTCCATGAGGAAAGTACAAAATTACAAAAATAATTTTGAAATTTCTGCAAGAAACTTTAACGATCAGTGTTTCTACATCTTCATTCACATAGTCAGAAAAAAGAGTTGCAGAGTCAAGAAAAGTCGCGACATAGCAACATAAGCCACCGCCTCTCCTGTGACTTTTCCGATCGCGTCTCTGAATATTGTAGTGAGGGAAAGATACAGCATTGTTACCTATGCTATCATCAAGCCAAGATTCAACGACGCAAAAAATATTTGGGGAATACTTATTCAGGAACACTGCCGTATCATCCAGTTTATTCTTAAGAGATCTGACGTTCGATAATGAAATAGACGGAAGAACATTATGGTTTTCTCTGACAGAAATACTACCACTCTTTACAGCTTTGCGAGCATGATTGTCATTTTTGGGACCAGCATCGTGTCGTCACAGACCCGGAATGATATTGTCAATAGGTCTATGCCAGTCAACGACATCATTGTCCACAAAAACTGGCCTTTCTTGATGAAAACGTCACTATTCAGATTTGTCAAGCTAGTGAAAATTACTAGTGAAAAGACCTGTATATTAGGACTATTTATTATTTATGTAGGCCTATATATGATTACTAGGATATCCTAGCATATGCTGGGATCATATGTGTAGCACTAATAACACGAAAATTTCACAATGAAGCGCTGTCAGAAATATTTTCCTTCCAAGCATGTAGGCCTCCGGTAGTAGGCAACCAGTAGTTTGTCGCAATCATTTTACCCTACTATTCCGCTCACCGACATAAAAGCGAAAAGGTTAGAAAGCCTTCGCTTTCGTTTTCGCTTTTTGGTAGTTCTTGTTATCGTGCTTGGCTTGTGTAATTCGTGCATACTCACTTGCTTTCTACTCTTGATGTTTAATGTGTCGTGTTGCTGTGGCATGTGTTTGTTATTTTCCTTAGAGAGTGTCTTTCTGTTCCAGGTGTGTCTGGTGAGGTTTTTATTATTACCTGAATATACTAACAATTGATTTGCCAAATTATCAGTTTTACATGGTAGCAGAGCGTGTTTGGGAATGGCGAACAACTATAAAACCCCACCAGCTTTCTCAGAGAAGAAACCCTACAACTGGTGGGTTGAAGAAGTCAAAGTCTGGCAAGCGCTTACTGAGGTAGAGGCAGAAAAGCAGGGGCTTGCGGTAGCGTTATCGTTGCCTGAAGAAGGGAATCAGTCAATTCGGGACAAGGTGTTCAGCGAACTGGCGGTCAATGACCTCAATGACAAGAATGGTCTCGATAAGCTAATCAAATTCATGGACAAAATTTTCAAACAAGATGAATTGTCGGAAGCCTATGAGGCATATGCGGAGTTTGATCGATTCAAGCGAGCAAGCGACATGACAATGGACATGTATGTGTGCGAATTTGAGAAACTTCATCATAAGACGAAGCGTTTCAAGATGGAGTTACCTGAGTCGGTGTTGGCGTTCAAGTTACTCGAAGGATCTAATTTGAAAAGTTAAGAGAGACAAATTGCACTCACAGGTGTAGACTACAAAGACGTAGCAAAGATGTTCAAACAAATGGGAAATGCGCTCAAGAAATTCTTTGGAAAACAGGCAGTGGCAGTGGATCATGATATCAAGCTGAAAAATATCAAAATTGAGAGTGAGGTCTTCACAGCAGAAGAAGAAACCATGATGACCAACCTTCATATCAGGAATCAACCGGGAAGAGGGAGATCAAGATACGGTGGCCAAGGAAAGAGTTTGGATATGAACATTGGCGTGAACCTTATTATGGAAAAGCGAAACCGGAATTCAGAAACCAGAATCAAGCTCGAATCGATTTCCCTTCGAAAAAGGTAAATCCACCAGGTCCAGATGGCAAACCCTTGAGATGTAAGAGATGCGAATCAATAAGACACTTTGTCAAAGATTGTCCAGACGCTTACGAAAACACCAGCAAAAAAATTGAACGGGCAGTACTGTTTACAGGAAACAACAGGAATGAGTTGGAAATAATCACTTGTGAGGCAATGAGTCAAGCCGTTCTCGACAGTGCATGCAGTTCGACGGTGGCAGGAGAACTCTGGATGAAAGCTTATTTGGAGACTTTGACCCCGGAAAACGCCTCGCAAATCAAAAGATGTCCCAGTGACACGATTTTCAGATTTGGAGGAAGATGCTTGACATCCAAGGAGAGAATCAGTTTCCCATGCATCATTGCAGGAGTTGAATGTGATCTTACCACAAATGTAGTCGAAAGTGACATCCCGCTCCTCCTTAGTAAGCCAGCTATGAAGAAAGCCAAGGTTCGCCTGGATCTGGAAAATGACAGAGCTTCGATCTTTGGAAGAGACGTCGAATTAGAAAGTACATTGTCGGGCCATTATTGTGTTTCCCTTGAACAACCCCCAATTTTATGTGTTTTTATGAACACACAAAAACAGCTCTGATCAATTCCTGGAACAAGAAAAGAACTGATCAAAAGAAGATAATTGAAAAGCTACACAAACAATTTGGGCACCCTTCCAATGAGAAACTGAAAGCGTTGATCAAAGATGCCGGCAACGAAGAAAGTGATGTCGCGAAACTAGTGGATGAAGTGTCGGACAGATGTGAAACATGTTTGAAATTTAAGAAGACGCCAGCGAGACCCAGAGTTAGCCTCCCGATCGCAACTGACTTCAACGAAGCCGTGGCTATGGATCTGAAGGAATGGAAGCCAGGACTTTATTTCCTTCATTTGATCGATATAGCAACACGTTTCAGTCTTGCATCAGTCATCACACGAAAAACTCAATCAGTCATTATCGACCAGGTGATGAAAGTTTGGATTGATGGAGGTTTTGGAATTCCTAAGAAGATATTGACGGACAATGGAGGAGAGATCGCAAATGAAGAATTCAAGGACATGGCTGAAAATCTGAATATACAAGTGCTGACCCCTGCGGCTTATAGCCCATGGCAAAACGGTTTGTGCGAAAGAAACCATGCCGCTATTGATGACTGCGTCGGAAAAATGC
Source organism: Prostheceraeus crozeri (assembly GCA_907163375.1). Classification (NCBI taxonomy): domain Eukaryota; kingdom Metazoa; phylum Platyhelminthes; order Polycladida; family Euryleptidae; genus Prostheceraeus; species Prostheceraeus crozeri. The sequence goes on from CAJQUW010014418.1 coordinate 54,398, forward strand.
TGGAGGAGAATCCAGAGATGAAAATAGAAGATGCTCTATTGTGGGCAATGAACGCAAAGAACTCATTGCAAATGGTATATGGATGGAGTCCTTACCAACTGGTTTTTGGTAGGAATCCTAATCTCCCATCAACACTCAGTGACAAACCTCCAGCGCTCCACGAAAGCACAATAAGTGAAGTATTTGGACGGCATCTCAATTCACTGCATGCTGGTCGCCAAGCTTTCGTACAGGCTGAAGCTTCAGAAAGAATCTGGCGAGCACTGAGAAACAGGATCCACTCATCTAGCGCTACATTTACACAAGGTGATGCAGTTTACTACAAGTGAGAAGGAAACCCAAAATGGAGAGGACCTGGGAAAGTGATTGGATAGGATGGGAAAATTGTTTTCGTTAGACATGGAAGTTCGTACATCCGGGTGCCGACATGTAGGCTGACAAAATCTGATATTGATACGGACGTTTCGAGAACATTGAATGATGAAGAGCAAAACAACGAATTGTGCGCTGAAAATAGAGAAAACGAAACAATGGACGATGAATCAGAATTCCAGATGAAGACACATAAAGAGACGGGAGAAACAGCGGACATGGATAGGGAAGTGACCGAGTTGTCACTTGGGACATCTGATGACAGCAATAGCGAAACAAGAAAAGAGACAGGTGACATGCAGAAAACGACCTGCCTGTTAAAATGCAAGTTACCAGAAATTGGAAAAAGAATTCAGTATCGGACGCATGATGATAACTCCTGGAGATCGTGTGAGATACTCAGCAGAGGTGGAAAAGCTACAGGAAGGAATTGGGCTTATATGAATATCAAAAATTTGGAAAGTGGACATCAAAGTGGCATCAATTTTGAAACTGATGTATCTGAGTGGAAAGAACAAGGACTGGAAGGAAAGAAATGACGCCACTGTTAATATCACGTCTGTACCGGTTAATATACAAGAAGTGGAAGAAATCGAATCAGCCAAAAATGAAGAATTGGAAAAATGGAAATTTTTCGAAGTATTTGAAGAAACTGAGGACGAAGGTCAGCCAACCATCTCCACTCGGTGGGTCGTTGCAAAAAAGGAAGGTGATAATGGTGTGGTTCATAAGGCTCGCTTAGTTGTTCGGGGATTCGAGATTCGAGAAAATATCCAAGCCGATTCACCAACTGCAACAAAGGATGCCATGAGGATATTTCTTGCGCTGGCCAGTTCCAAACAATGGAAGTGTCACACGATTGACATCAAGTCAGCTTTTTTACAAGGAAAGTCAATTGACAGAGACATATTTGCGAAACCGCCAAAAGAAGATGGCCGTGGACGGCATGATTTGGAAACTGAAGAAATGTGTATATGGATTGTCTGACGCTTCCCGACATTGGTTCAAGAGCATAACAGAAGAACTGCTGCGATGCGGATGCCAACAATCAAAACTGGAACCGACGTTCTTCTATTGGACAAGAGACAATCGACTGGCGGGCATTTTCATAATGCATGTCGATGACTTTCTTTGGGCTGGAGAAAAGGAGTTTGAGGAAGAAATTGTTGATGAGCTGCGGAAAACCTTCCTTGTTGGAAAAGAAAACGACAGCGAATTTGATTATTTGGGCTTAAATTTTGAGCAAGACCACAGTGCAATCTACCTAGATCAAAGCTCATATATTGATAGAGTAGAACTCTCACCAATGTCAAGATTACGTTCTGAACAGAAAGACAGTCTTCTTAACAAAGAAGAATTATCACAACTTCGTGAGAAAATTGGACAAATCAACTGGATTGCAAATCAAACAAGACCTGATGTAGGATTCGAAGCGACTGATCTCAGCATGAAAGTCAAGCATCCGAAAGTAGAAGATCTCTGCCAACAAGATTATCAAGCGGATCAAAGGTGCAAATATGAAGCTACGATTCCCTTCCCTAGGTAAGGTGCGCTGCTTCAAGCTCGGTGTTTTTTGTGACGCCTCGTATGCCAACTTGAGTGACGGATATTCAAGTGCAGGTGGATACGTCATTTTTCTTACTGGGGAAAATGGTCGATCGTGTCCCATTTCCTGGAGCTCACGGAAAATCAAGAGAGGGGTGAAAAGTACCATTGCAGCCGAATCTCTCGCCATGGTGGAAAGTCTTGATTCTGCTTATCTGATCGGTGGATTGCTTCAAGAAGTTCTGGCTGGAGAGCTAAATGGTGGATCGATTCCGATTGTGTGTTTTACGGACAACAAGTCCCTTTATGAGACACTGCATTCAACAAAATCTGTGACCGAAAAGCGTTTGCGCATCGATATCGCCAGTATCAAGGAGATGATTCAGAAAGGCGAAGTGTCCCAAATCAATTGGATAAGTACTGGAAAGCAATTGGCTGACTGCCTGACAAAAAGAGGTTGCTCCAGTAAGCTTCTTCACGAGTGCATCATCTCTGGCCAGATAGACAACATTCTTGGAATCTAATTACTTCTTTTCCTTGCGGAAAAAGTGATTACGGTCTGCTACAGTTGTCGTGTTTCGAAGAACTACTCCGTTGTTCTTTTAAAGAAAGGGGAATCTGTTATCGTGCTTGGCTTTTGTAATTCGTGCATACTCACTTGCTTTCTACTCTTGATGTTTAATGTGTCGTGTTGCTGTGGCATTTGTTTGTTGTTTTCCTTAAAGAGTGTCTTTCTGTTCCAGGTGTGTCTGATGGGGCTTTTACTATTACCTGAAGATTTTTTTGCAAGTTCTCGAAAATTCCCCGAACTTCTGAACTGGAATATCTGCAGTTACCATGTTAGTCAAAATTGTGCGATAAATGTTCATTGCAGCGTTCAAAACAAGTTTGAAATACAAAAAAATGGTGAAGTGTGAATCAACCGAAATAAAGTAAAATACGAGTATTCATTACATAGTTAGAATCAATCCATCATTAAGGATTCTTATCGAGTTGTCTAGGGTTCTTGCATTCAGTCTTTACCTCCAATCAGTCGTGATGCGATGCACTGTGCTGAATTCACGCTCAACTACTGCATGACTGACAGAATGTAGGAGGATCGTCACCATATTTGCTAAGTTAGGAGACTTCTCATGGCTAAATTTGAGCAGCCAGGGTCACAGTTCCACACTTTCGACTTCAGCTGTACCGGCGCAACACTCCTTGAAAGTCGCTTACTAATCTATGATCTCTGTCATCATTTTGCGCCACACTTCAGGTTCTGGAGTCTCGGCTTGAAATGGCTAATGAGACTTGCATCCTCAGCACTAACAGTAAGTTAATTGAGGAACTACCATATCGCGACGTCCAGCATCATGGCGCCTCTGATCATGAAAGTCGTCAAATCGACAACTGAGAAAGGTTAAAATTCAAGAGTGGCTGCGGAGAACGCATTCAAAACATGCACATCGGCTAGCCCCACTGAAGTTTGGATCCCATCTGCTAATTCGATAAGCATCTCCATTGGGTCTATCCAGCAACATGAGCATGCTCTTCAATTTCGTTATACCGTACACAGTGTCAGATCTGCTGAGTTAGCTTGGAGAGCACGAGAAGCTGGCCAGCGGATACAAAAGACATTCATAAAACAGCATGTGGATGACGAATTTGAAGGATGTCACTAGTCATCTACATACATGTGCGCGTGACCGTTCCTTGTCCAGTGGCTCAAGGTGGGATCACTCATAACCAGGCCCCGGATTTATATGCGTTTATAATGGACCAAATATGCATTTATTTAGAAATATGATCTCGTACCGGATATTTTAGAGCTATAGTGTACTTAGCCTACAGTGAACATAATCGAGATTACAGAAAACAATTCTAATTTCAAGCAACCTTCAAACAAGTCAAACGTCGGAACATGAAACACTCAGTGGACCACATACCGGCAATATAGTTTCAGTTAATATGAACGACCATATATTTTCTAAGGTTTTGTTTACTAAATCCGTGGCGGTTTGATCTCAAGATATTCTTGTATCTTGAGAAGGAACGCTCGACATCAACAGTTGTCAATGGAGCATATTTATAGGCTGCAAGGGCAGCAGGCTGCAAGTTTGGAACTTGTTTACATTGTATACTCAGAGACGGACATGATGGATCAATGATCGACAGAATTGGTAAAAAACACTGTAATCCTTTGTTTCTAGCAAGAACGCTTTTTACTTTCTGTTGCACGACTTCAGTTTGAGGCAGACTCTAAAAGTTTACAAAAAATGTGCCAACTATCCGGTGCAGTGAGAGTGCGACACTCCAGCTGTTGAATGATTTTGGGTATATTTGAGAAATTCGCTTTTATATAAGTCAGATAATTTTGAACTTCAGTAATAGAAGCCGCTTCATTTGGATCAAGGGCGTCCACAACCAACTTGACTTCTTTGAAATGATCTGCATAATAATCAGCAGCTTGTAACCAGGTTCCCCACCTTGTAACTACGGGTTTAGGTGGAAGTGCCAGATCGGGATTCATTTCCTTAAACAACGAAATACGTCGAGGGTATTTCAGGAATACCTTCTTCGCATTTGCTATCATCGAATCTACCGCTGGATATGAAATTCGAACGAAGTCAGCAATTCGATGCAAAGAGTGTGCAAGACAAGTCACACGAATGCAGTTTGACAACAAAGACGATATTCCATCTGCCATCTTATGCATGTAGGCAGCGGAATCAGTAACAAGAAGAAGAATTCTTGAGAAATCGTTCCCCTCACCCAGTACGGTTTTCAGTGCATCGACGATTACATGTGCAACAGTAGTGTGGTTTGTGGTGTCAATATATTGTACGTCAATTAAGTATGATTTCGAATCCTCCTTGAGAGCCCCTGCAAATACGTTCACGACCAACCTTCCGCATGCATCTGTGGTTTCATTCACCGATATCCAAAGATTCTCATCCTTGAGATCATTCCTGATTTCTTCTATCTTTTGCTCATATAACTTAGGTATGTAGTTCTTCCGTATTGTACTCTCTGAAGGTAGTTCAGGCTTGAGATACTTTGAAAAAGAACTCACGTACTTCAGGTTGATCTAATGTCGAAACAGGTATATCAGCGCTTACTAGCATCGAAGCTAAGTCCAAACAAAATTCTTGATTCCGGTCAACAGATTCTGACAGAAACAGTTGATTTATTGCTGACCCCTCCTGTCCGGCGGGCACTTTCGAGCGTCGTATATGCATTGCGGTTAGCATGTGTTGTACTACCGAGCTTCGTCTTTCAGAAGAAACTGTCACTGAGCAAGTTGAACAAAGAAGTGTACCATTATCTTCTTTCAGACACTTGAATTCGTCAATATAATTCCGAAGAACGATAGTTTTCGATGTCTTCACTTTTGGCATTTCCACACTTTGCAATAACAGAACCGTATCTGATAGAATGGTGCGGCCATCAATAGCCATGAGAAGTCTATTCTATTCGAAAAGAAAGTAGACATTTATTTGATGTTTTGATTGGTTGACTACGTGCACGATGCGTCATTCACAGTGCGATCATCATCGACGTATGCATTATCAACGACTTCTAAATATAGAACTGGTCTCATTATCAGGACGCGCGCTTATCTTTCGCGAGGTGTCTACCAAGTCTTACAGTAGACTTTACTGATGTTATTATTTCTAGTTATTAGGCCTACTCATGCTATAGTATCGAAAATAAATGGAATTTTATGTTTTACGATGTAACTATGACCTCGGCTTAATTATTCTCGGTGTATTTGATCAGGCGGATAAATACAGATAGGCTTGTTGTGGATGATTATAGCATAGATTCTTCATGTTTCATTATTTGAATAATTTATGCGTTTATAGGTTTTAAAGCGATGAATATGGATTTATAAATTTATCCGGGGCCTGCTCATAACACATTGAATAGAGGTGTGTATGACTGAGAATAAGAACAGCACAGTGCTGAGTGTACGAGATTTGTACTGAAGTCAACTTGCACTGTTTGACAAACTTCTGCAGTTAGCAGTCTTTTTAAGACTCTTCTCATATGTGCAGTGTGCAAGTTTTTGAGTAGAATGGAGTTTTCATCCAGGAATGATGATTTGCAAGCATCCTTAATTGCTAACTGTCTTTCTTACACTTACACGCCTAAGTGTAAGTATCATATTGTTAAAATCGCAATTCCGGGATATCGTAATCCCGAGATTAGAATTGCATCGTAGTTTTCGCGATAAACTTTCGAATTTGCATCGCAATTTGGCCAAATTGAATCACAGACTGCGATGCAATGCAGGTTAATCTGCAATTTTGGCATGTTTATGTTAGCTGTAAGTCTGCAATAAAACATTTCTGACTTTTGACTACAACAACAGAGATTTCTACAGGCCTACATGCAATCAACTTACGTTCGGCGATCCATGATTCCACTACTAACTCACAGATAGGCGTGTATAAAATTCAACTCAATGTTCAACGTGCACATTACCATTTTTTGCCAATATGGACGGGGAAATATGAAAACTTTCGTTATGCGCTGTTTTACATTTTATTAATACGCTCATCATGATAAAAATCAATTTATAAATAATAGGTTTCAATATGGAATGAGCTTCCAAGAAGATAAAAGATGACGGGGTATTTATTCGTCGCATAAATATGTCAGCACGCCTAGGTTGGAGCTGCAAGTAAAATGAAAATGTTGGCAATACACTGGATTATGTGCTTATAAATCATTGTAAAAAATGCAAAAGCTGTTCGCTCTGTATGATTTTCGCATCTTATTTTCATTGCGGAAATGCTGTATTGTAAATTAGTTCTACCTCAGATTGTATAAACTCAGTAGCAGCAAAATTGCTATTACATGCACACTGTAAAGTTTGCTACAAGCAAATATGATTGATTATTTTTACCTCCTTGATTGAATGAACTTTTAATCATAAAAATATATATCCGGTAAATTAAGCGGTATGACGGTAGGTTTATCATGTCAGTTTTTGTCGGATTTCAATGGAAATCAGCAACCAACATATATCCTTCTTTAAATGCAGGTCGTTTAAAAAATAATTGCACTTAACTGTCACACCGTTTTCACATGTAATTGTCGTATTAAGATTATTGTTCAATGTCATACCATATGAAACCTCATGTTCCACAGAATGTTTTGGCATAAATTCTGATTACGTAGGTGTTCACTTGTAGCCAATAGTTTTTAAACGGAATTTCAACATGAAAGCGAATAATTTCTTGAATAAAAATTTACTGACAGCATGATCTATCCATCAGTTGTCTCATTACGATTAGAATTCAGGATAAAGTGAAATAGCCAAAAGGTGCACCCGATTAAGATTCATCATAAAATTGTGGCTCAAAAATATTTATACCCTCTAAATGTTATATTTTATGTGGCAATTCAGTTGACTGTTTTTCTGATGCAAACTTCATCGTTTTTGTCATTCTACTTGCTGATGTCATCAGAAGGAGTTACACAAAATGCAAAATGTAGATTGTCGACTTTGAATCAGACTTTCAAAAGGGTTTTAGACGATATACCAGCATGTTTTGAATCTTGACAAAATTGGAGAATGTTTATTAAAATGATGACTTGCCTCATATTACGTTCACCAAGTGAGATAAAACAATGTATAACCACTTTAAAAGAACGCCTGTCATGTCGAGCGGTGCATGACATGAAATTTTAGCTCTATTACACGAATATTTAGATATTTAGAAAAGATTGTCTGTGGAGCGAATATATATTTTTGAAAACGTCGGAATATGCCGTGCATTGAAGCTTTCTGTAATCGCACGTATTCTGCAATTTTTCGTCGTCTTGTATTCACATCTTTTAACTTTGACTGAGATGGTGGATCAATGACCGGGAACAATAGCAATTTAAGCTTAATCGAATGCACTATCTAAAATCAACATCTTCCAATTCAAGAATTACCAAAACTTTATCTGTGTACGTGAAAATGTTAAATAATTTTACTTAAAAAATTATAATGATCTTCACTCCACAAAAATTTCAAGCATATCTACTAGCTCTGGAGTTGAAGTGTCATTGAATTAAATAATCGTCATTGTCGGTATGAGTATAGGCTTCAAATCGGTTCTTACACTCAAAACACTGGTGAAGACGCATGCTGGTCCATCTATATATATATCTCTCTCTCTCGTCATCTCAGGGATTTACCAATATCCTCTATATCTTGATCACTTCCTCATCACTTGAACTCGAAGAAGCTACATTATCCATCCCAACATTGTTTTCTTGATCATTGTCATCGGACGGCATATCCGCCTCATCATCACTTTGGTCTAATATGTGTATTTGTATGTAACCTTTGAAGAGCATTTAAAATCGCTCTCCTTGGTGCAAGCATGATGTTGGATTAAAACATTTTTATAGCTTCTTAAGTGACTGACGCTATACAATCAATGCAATCGCCAGATGTTTTTTAAATTTTCAAATTGAGCAGAACCATAGAGATCAAAATCTATAATTTTTTCTACTGCATTATCTTACATACTGTCCCTTTACAAATCGCAGTTTTTCAAATTTCTAGTTCTCTCGCTCATAGGCTACGATAGCTATGTTCAACATCTGGATAATTTTACATTATTGTGCTTTTAGAAGTGTCAGTTTTTTAAAAAATCTGTAGTTCTCTCGCTTGTAGACGATCTTTGTTTGAATGTCTTTCTTCAATCATCTGCATGTATACGCAGTTATAACAGTGGAGTAACGATGAAGGAATAATTTTTGAAAAACTCCCGATGCCAATCAGAATTTCTCAGTGAAAAGACTCACCGGTTTTGTCCGTAACAGTGAGCAATTATGTAAAGCACGGAATAATTCAAAAGGGAAAAATGCCCGTATAGCTGATTCGTTAAAAATGGAAGGTTTTATACAATTATCTAATGTGATTTTGTTTTGACATTATATGAGCGCGTATTGCGAATTAACGAATTTGTAGGCCTGTTGAATAACATTATGGAGATCAAAAGGCTTGCCGGCATGTTCACCGTTCAATATATATATAAATTGAAAATCAAGTTTTCTCCAATCTTCCAAGTGAAGTGAAACTGAGATGTTATTTTCGATGCGTTGATGATACCTTTCTTATTGTGCAATCACATGATGACCTTAACTTCATTATTGATAGATTCAAAGAAAACTCGATTTTAGAATTCACCTTTGACATTGAGACGAATGGCACCTTACAATTTTTGGATGTTCTTGTCAAACGTGATGATATCCTATCATTCTCGGTTTATCAGAAAAAGGTTTCGGGTGGTACTTGCCTTGATTTCAATTCCTTCACAGCTGAGGAAACAACGCTACAAGATTTCTGTCATCAAGAGCTATATTCATAGAGTTTTGTCTTTGTGTTCAGATTGGGCATCCTTTGATAACGAAATAGCCTAAGAACAGTTAAACAAATTTTGGTGAACAACAACTATCCTTTATCATTAGTGGATAAATATGTCAAAATCCATCTTGACTGATTTCTCTCAAAAGAAGATAGAAAAGAAACAGTAGATCTGATCTTCTATTACCATGGACAGTTGACTTCAAGCTCTACAATCGAAGAGAAAAGACTTACGAAGATTGTGAATGACAGTGTCAAGCCAGTATCAGAAGACAGCAAAATAAAAGTGAGAATTTATTACAAAAACTATAACTGTCATCAGCCATAAAAACTAAATTGGATAAATCAACATCAACTGATCGTGTCGTATACCAATGTTCATGTCCGCAGAACATTTGTAACAATGCTCACTACATCGGCTATACGACAAACCAATTGTCAGTCAGATCCAAACAACACGAGAACAATGGCTCAATCAAACAACACTCACTTGCCACACACAGCACAAAACCCAAAAGCATCATTGACTCTATGTCTGTGCTAGCTAAATTCTCGGATATCAATGAGTTGTAGATCGCTGAAGCCATTCTAATCAAAGAAAGAAATCCCACACTAAATAAAAGAGATGTGGGATTAACTAGACATTTAAACGTCATTTGATAATAGTGATATTTTTATATGCTGTAACTTATGATTTTTTAATACTTTCATAACTTCTTTATACTTGGAAATGGACCGAGTTTTCAGGTCCGAAACGTTGTCCAATAATCAACATTATATTCTAAAATGGTATTCCAACATCGCCTTCAAAGTATTAGATCACAAGGGAAAACAATTATATAGAAAAACAGAAAGAACTTTACAAAAATGCAATAAATTGATGAATGATCAACTGTTTAACAACACTTGTAAACAAAACAATATATATATATATCAAATCTCAACAGATGTAACCACCACGAGACATGTTTCGGCCTGTTGGGCCTCATCAGTCGCGGGTAGGTTTGAACCAGCGACTTTGGAGCCAAATGACGTACAAGCATACCCTCTAACCACAAGGCCACCGGACCATCTGTTGAGAGCGTGAATTAGCCAGGAAGGCACTGCTTTAACGCAGGCACTTGGAGGGCGGACTGCATTCTGCAATCACTTAATCCCGCATCCACGCTTGTACGTCATTTGGTTCCAAAGTCGCTGGTTCAAATCTACCCACGACTGATGAGGCCCAACAGGCCGAAACATGTCTCGTGGTGGTTACATCTGTTGAGATTTGATAAATTTATCAATTGACATGTTACTTGTCTAAATATATAAAAGCAGTTCAACATCCTGCGCACTTCTTAACATTGAGGACTTTATAACATGCAACGTTCAAAGACCTGATGTGTGTGCTTGTCATTTTGTATCCTTGGACCTTGCTGAAGGTTTTGACAAACTTTCCCATAATTGCCTTCTTAAGAAGATGCTCAAGGACGATTTGAATCCGTATTTGACTGCTTTTATCAACAATCATTTGAAAGCTAGATATCAACGGGTCCGATGGAAACATTGCACGAGTGACATCCTTCCTGTGTTCAGTGGTGTACCTCAAGGGTCCTCGTTTGGCCCCTCTATTTTCAGTTACTTTCTAAATCATTTATGCATTACAGACAATCGGCTTTTATCACTGACTAAATATGCTGATGATGTTTTCATGGTTGGCATAATCTGCAATGACGCTATTACAAGTCCTCTCATTCATGGCTATAATGAATTACTACTGTGGCTGAATGAAAACAAAATGGAAATCAAAGCAGAGAAATGTGCCCAAATGTTTGTGCAAATTTCAAATGCGAAGTATTTAACTGGTTTGGTTGTTCCTAACATTCCCTTAACTGACTCCATCAAAGTTATTGGCATTACAATCAGCAACAATTTTAAGTGGAATACACATGTAGCCAAGATCACAAAGAGAGCTTCTTCCAGACTTTCTGTGTTGCGGCAATTGAGGCCATTTCTGGAAGTGCGCCATCTGATCGAGATATATTTCAATTGTATTAGGAGTGTATTGGAATATGGAGCCCCCCTTTTTGTGAATCTTCCGAGTAGAGAAAGATATCTCATCGAACAAATACAATCCAGAGCACACAGGATTGTGTGTGGCTCTTCTCAGTGCGCTTGTGCCCATTTCGTGCCTTTAGACTACCGCAGATGCATCTTAGGAATTCGTCTCTTTCATCGTTTAGTTGAGGATGATTCTCATCCTCTGCATCACATGTGTCCTAGCAAAAACTCTTATTCGCAAACATTCCGTGTGCCAGTGATACGTTCATCGATTCGTGATAAATCATTCATTGTGACTATGATACGTCTAGCCAACAACGGCTTCATTTAGTTTATTATTTTTTTCTTGTTATTGTTACTTTCATATTACTTGTCATACTTGAATATCTTTATATGTTACCTCACGATTTTCATTATTGAGGTTTTGATAAATATAAACGTTTATTATTATTATTATTATTATTATTATTATTATATATATATATGTATGTATGTATGTATGTATGTATATACGTGGTGTGATCCAAAATGTCCCGGACTAACCTACTTGCAGATAACCTGTGATAACGAATACTACTTCAGATGTAAATTTAGGTCTTTAAGGCATGAGAAATATGGTCGCCGAAATTTTTCCGGTCAGTTTTCTATTTTTAAAAAATATTTTTACATTTTAACATGAATTTCTGTATTTTCTGAATTGATCGAGATCCGATTTGTCTTATTGTTATAGTTAGATTGATTTTGATTTGTACCTTATTTGACGGATATCTTTGCCATGAATATTGCACGTCTTTTGTTAATTGCTTCATGTGTTACGATATCAATCAGTGAAGTTCATTCAGCACGCATTCATAAGAAAAAAAATCCAAACGATGGTTCTTTGTTCTATCAGTTTTCATGATTGATGTGACAAGCGTGTCTTCAGTCGAATATCGCAGTGTGATACGATACCTCCTGATCCGCGGCTTCGCTAATGGTGACATTCTAAAGGAATTAAGCCTGGCATATGGAAGCAAAGCTCCATCGAGAACTACTGCTTATTTCTGGATAAGCGAATTTAAACGCGGAAGACAATCTGTGGAGCAAGATTTTTCAACTGTTGGTCGGCCGCAGGAGATTCCGGAAGAGAAATCGAGTCAGTGCGATGAAGTGATTACAGCACACAGAAGGATAACCATCCGTGAGTTGTCAAGAGAGTTGCGAATCAGTTATCACTCCTGTCATGACATCAATGAAAGACTTGGATATCGCAAACTGGCATCACGTTTCGTACCGAAGTTTCTGTCACTGAAATGAAAGGAGAACAGATTCTGGGCAGCACAGTCAAATTTGGATCTCCTCGAAATGCACGGAGATCAGTTTCTGAACTGCTTCCCTTCAGAGGAGAAAAACATCTTTAAGTTTGTATCTGCCTCAAAGTAAGCGAGAATCTGCAGAGTGGCGAAAATCAGGCGAGTCTGCCCCTTTGAAAATGCGATCCGGAACATCACATCGCCGGTCGTTGATGCTGACGGTCTTTTGGAACGCTTCGGGAATCCAACTGGTTGACTTTGCGGATAAAGGAGTAAGATCAATAGCGATATTATTTATTCCATCTATCTATCTGAAGAGAGGAAGAAAATAAGAAAAACCACGAACATTACTCATACCCTCTATCTTGCTTCGATTCACCTTCGCTTCATGACAAGCGCGAGACAACTAACGCAATCGGATTTCAACTATTGAGCCAAAACGAGCCATCCTCCTTATTCACCTGACTTGGCCCCAAGTGACTTCTATCTGTTTAGATTCCTCAAAAAGCATCTTCGTGGACACCATTTTGAATCGCCAGTTGAACTGCGGGATGCAGTTACTGAGTTTTTTGATTCTTTGACACCGGAATTTTTTCATAAAGCTTTTTGTGAATTGAGACTTCGTTGGCAAAAAGTGACGAATGTAAGCTAACGCTCATACATTGAAAAGTAAACTGTTTTTCTGAACAAAACATTTGTTTTTCCGTTATTATTATTGTCAGGTTATTAGTGATAGCTTAACTGTCAAGTTAATCTAAATATATTAATTCTAAATCGCTAGAATTTATAGGAAAATCTTGAAATTCAGACAAAAATGTTTGAAAATTTTGAAAAAATAGAAAACTGACCGGAAAAATTTCGGCAACCATATTTCTCATGCCTTAAAGACCTAAATTTACATCTGAAGTAGTATTCGTTATCACAGGTTATCTGCAAGTAGGTTAGTCCGGGACATTTTGGATCACACCACGTATATATATATATATGTATGTATGTATGTATGTATGTATATATATATATATATATATATGTATGTATGTATGTATGTATGTATATATATATATATACGTAGTGGCTCAGGAGTCAAAGGGCTCTCACGCCGTCTACTGATCCCACAAGTGTTGAGAAGAAAAGACAAATGTGGTGGAGACTAGTTTCGGATTTAATCCTTTATCAATCCACTGCACTTGACACGAAAAGACACAATGTAATGTTTTGTTAACAACACATGTAAACAAAACAATATACTGTATACATATATATATATATATATATGCGGTTTTTTGTATATGCAATATGTGTAATGCTCTCTTGAAGGAAAATGTTTGAAGGAATGCGTTGTGCATAAAGCGACGGTAACAAAAGAAGATGGCAAAGATCATTCATACATCGGTCAAACAGAATACAGCTTCAAAACGAGATATCGCAATCAGAAAGTCTTTCACGAACATCAGATATGAAAACGAAACTGCACTGTCGAAATTTACTTGGATATTGAAGAACAACAACAAAAATTATAACATCAAATGGGAAATAATTTGTGAAACATCACCGCATAAATGTGGTACAAGAAAATGTAATCTGTGTCTGATGGAGAAATATCACATTCTAACACAAAAACCTAATAATTTAATTAGCAGAAAGTGTGAAATTTTATCTACATGTAGACATAGAAGAAAATATTTACTGTCAAGTATTCACTGATCAGTGAAATATCATTGCCGCATTCCTCTTGCCAATTCTGTAATATGAAAACACCTCCCTATAACTTACTATGTTTATATTGCTTCTTTATTTCACGTAAACTGCACAATGAAGATCGTATGTAGCGTGAAACTCTAAGTATACTCGGAGCAGTGCAAAACAGCATTTTTTATATTTAATCGATATAATAAGTTCCAAAATTGGCAGCTGATAAAAGTTGTTTTTTCTTTTGTAGTATTATCTACATATTTTTTAGCATTTGTATTTTACTTTTTACCTATCTTTTGATTACAAATGATAGGTAAAAACTAATACAAGAGAATCACAACACAAAATGGATGAATTTGCAAATAAAGACGATATTACTCGTTTAGAACAAAAGCTGGATATCTTATCAAGTAAAATGGAAAGTCTTACGAGCATTATGCATACGATGAATAATTTCTTTATTAATACGTTTAAGTCAGAGTGGTTATCCGAAGTGCAAACAATGAAAAATGAGTTAAACACTGGAATCAAAAATGTAACTCTAGAAATGAAACAAAAATGAGATTTTCGAGAAGTTTCAGAGGATGAATGGAACAAGAAATTGCAACAAAGGAAGTTCTCGTATTATGAATTTTTCAGAAACGAATCTGTTGCGTCTATATACGAATCTGCGTTAAATGAGGCTATTCCAAAGATTCCCAAAAAATTCTTTAAAAATACTTACCGAGGTTATTCAAACATGGAAAGAGAACTACAAAGAGAGTTGATGACTAAGGAGGTTGATCATGAAATAAAAAGATTACGCATGACTGCTGCATTAAAATAAAGATTTTATGGATAGAATTGATAATGAAATGACTGTAAAACTAATGAGTACAACGAATACTATAAATGCAGAAGAACAGCTGAAAAAATGGAATGAAGCAATCCAAAAAGAAGCAGCATTAAGTGAGCTAATTTGGACTCGCAAGAGTCAATTTTTTCAATCTGACATTCATCTCATTCCATTGGATAGTTCTTTTAAGAATACTAGAACTTATTTTCCTTCAAATGATAGACCTAAGAGACCAACAGGAAATAGGTTTTACAGTGCAAATAATTTCTAAAGGCGTCCATTTAATCGATACACTAAGTTCCAAAATTGGCAGCTGATAAAAGTTGTTTTTTCTTTTGTAGTATTATTTACATATTTTTTGGCATTTATATTTTACTTTTTACCTATAAATATATATATATTTAAGCTAAATCTCTCAACAAGATATGGTTCAAGAATCAGAGACAATTGCAAATTGTATTGTCCTGAAGATGAGTTTTTAATAAACTCGAAATCGATTGACAACATGGTCGTCTTTTCCTGCACAAAAAGTTTGGGCTCCTTATCTTATCATGCTTTAAAAGCGACATTGCCCGTTACGATCTTCGAGGGAGCTAAATCTCTCAACAAGATATGGTTCAAGAATCAGAGACAATTGCAAAGGTTACAATTCCTTGAACGATGTAGAGAAGCTGAAGTGATCCCCAAATTCCTTCAATTGAGTATACCTCAACATCTGCGACAACACAACAGCCTTTTTCGCAAATCTCAAGACAAGGCACTAAGAAGACAAATTCAAGAAGCTCACAAAGAAATTGAAGAACTCAAGAAAGTGATCAATGAAGAGAAGATGAAGTATTCCGATTTTGAATGGCGTTATGTGGAGACTTTCATGCAACATTTCAATAACTCTGACCTGCTGATGAGACAAAATCGTCTCAACGGTAAATTGAACCTGCTTATCGCTAAATCTAAAATACCCATGAGTCAGTTTGATAAAAATTCTCGTGCCAACGTTATTAATTTATCTAAGCATAACTTAACTACCGACGAAAAGTCAGCCCTTGCGCTGGGATTTTCGATGTCGTGGCCCAACAGAGTTAACCCTATCGCAGTTAAAACAGAAACTGAGGTTACTTACCACAAACTTCAATCCATGAACGTTCTGAATAGTGATGACCTAGACAGAGTTCGCTCTAAACTGAAAACCACGGCTATGTCTCTTATCAAACACAAATTGATAACTTCAAAAAACGTAAAACGTCATCTCGCAAGCTTACGTAGCCTCGCGAAAGAGAAAGATATCTATGTTGCCAAGTACGATAAAGGTAATGGTATTTGCATCCTAGATAAATCATATTACCTAGAGAAAATGTATGATCTGTTGTCAGACAACAGTAAATTCAAACGCTATAAGCATCCGTCTAATGCTAATAAACATCCCTTTATTCTCGCTGAGGACCGTTTGAACCGAAGACTTTTGAAATTTAAAAATGACGGTGATATCACCGCGGAGCAATACAGTAAAATACGTAGCATCGGCTCTCAACCAGCTCGTCTGTACGGGCTTCCGAAAGTCCATAAATCTGATGTTTCTCCACCTCTCCGTCCTATATTAAGTATGCCGCAGTCCTACTGCACTAACCTCAGCAAATTTCTTGATGAAATTTTGAAACCTCACATCCCTAGGTCTCTTGAAATTAAAGATTCTTTTGATTTTGTCGAAAGTTTAAAAACTGTTGCTGAGAACGACTCTCTCTTCTTGGTGTCCTATGACGTCAGAAGCCTTTTTACTAATGTTCCTCTTGAGGACACTATTAATCATATTTGCAATTTGATAGATTTTTCAAAATTCTGCCTTAAACGGGAAACGCTATCCAATCTTTTGCGTCTAGCTACTCAGGATGTCCTCTTTCAATTTAACAATGAACTTTTCGTTCAATTTGATGGCATCGCTATGGGATCATCCCTAGCACCTACTCTAGCCTCTTTTGCCATGAATATGGTTGAAAGTCAAATTAAAAAATCTGATTTTCCGATATATTATCGACGCTATGTCGATGACATTTTTGCGATTTTTAAAGCTGAATCTGAAGCTGAAGATTTCCTTAAGTTACTTAATTCCATTCATAGTAACATCCAATTTACCATCGAAAAGGAAGATAATCATAATTTACCATTCTTGGATGTGATGGTCAGTTTTCATAATTCCTCTTTTGCGACTGCGTGGAGAGTCCGACCTACGAATACTGGAACTTACGTTCCTTTTGCTTCTTACGCTCCAATGAAATACAAAAAGTCTGCGGTTCGTTCCTTGTTTGTCAGAGCTAAATGCCTTAGTAGTTCGCATAATAATTATGAGAAAACTTGTGAGGAAATCACCAGCATTTTTCTCAGTAATAATTACCCTCTTAAGTTGATCGAGTCTATCAAACGTGAAGTTGAGAATAATACCACTACTGATGATGAAAGTAAAACGGCTATTTTTTGGTCATTACCGTACGTCAAAGAGAAAGAGCGCGAGACTTTAAAATCTGTTCAAGTTATTAATTCTATGTTAGATAAAACTGATTATAAATTGCAGGTTGCATTTAAAACATTTAAGACCGCTATTATTTTTCCCAACAAAGACAAAGTCTCTCCGTGTTTATCATCGAACATAGTCTATGAGTTTAAATGTCGACAGTGCTCAAACTGTTATATAGGTGAGACACGGAGACATCTATCTACGAGAGTGACAGAACATTTGAAAGGCAAGCCTACGCCAACTGAAATCACCCACCACCCGCATGAGGCAAGCTTAATGGACTTCAAGGTCATCTTTAAAACAGCTCACACTCGCATCGCTGAAACACTGTGCATCAAATCAACCAGTGCCCACCTAATTAATGAGAACTGTTCATCAATTCCGCTGCACATGTTCTAATTTTAGCTTTTTTTCCAACTGTTTTAAGTGAGTTGTGTTGTGACCATGCAGTTTGTATATAACCCTTTGTTTCCTCTGATTGTATTGTCCTGAAGATGAGTTTTTAATAAACTCGAAATCGATTGACAACATGGTCGTCTTTTCCTGCACAAAAAGTCTGGGCTCCTTATCTTATCATATATATATATATATATGTATGTGTGTGTGTAGAAGTCTTATACGTTCGTCATACAGCTTACTCAATATATCAGAAAGAATGCAGTTCTCTAAAATACGATGTCGAGCAGCGTTCGTCATCTGCTTCTGGGAGAATGTTTCGCTCGTGAGGAAGCACTTAAGATGTCGACATCCATTGTAAGAGTTGGAAATACCATAGACTTATTCGAGTTGAACGGGTCAAATGAAACCCGATGTTATCAGCACAAGAATGTGCAAGTTTCATAATAAGATCCATCTGTTCTTGGAAACTTAAGAATCAGCATTGAACACGGTGCCAATCGCACGGCATGTAGTGATATGTATTTATATCAGTTGAGCAGTATACATATTCATAGCTTTTAGGTCCAAATGATGACCCTCACATATGGAAGCATATGAGACAATTCTCTTGTAGGAAATTCCATGACAACCTTTACGTAGAATCTAAGGCAAGTTCCATATACCCTCCCGGTAATTAATGGACCACGAAAGTGCCCTGATCTATATATATCAACGATATGCAGTTCTTCATGAAAATACATGGTTACCTTTCAAAAATGATCCTCGATTACTATTTAGCTAACATCTAATGACACAAAATTTCAAGTGAAGGCGAGACACTTTTTGAGCATTGCTAATTCAGAACTTGCTCACTATGAACGAATCACATTGAATTCCCGTCTTCCGACGTAATAGCGACTGATTAAACCAGTGTCCATTACACCAGTTGAGCTCGCACAATTTTGGTTTTGCGGCTGTCACACTAGCTGATCCAGCATTACTGACTGCTTCATAATTAGACAAAAGACAGTAATTATCTAGATATCCAAGCTAATTCTGAATTGAGTTTTGTTATATTTGTATTTTGTTCCAGTTTGCAACTAGATAAAAGTCTGCATCGTTTTAGAAATCAATACATTTCTCTTAAAAGCATAGGACGAAACTAAGTGAAGATAATCAAATGAACGGTCTCGACATTCTGATACATAATTCATTTTGAGTTGGGCGATTTAGAAATTCCTGCAGCAGAGAAATATGAGGCATGGTTATGTACATAGAAGAACATTGTGCCGGCTCAACGGTGCAATGGCTGGGAGACTAAATTTGTACCGGTTCAGCCGGTGCAATGGTAACTGCATCACTTAAATACTAAGGATACTACAAAAACTTATATTGTTAACCAGACATATATGTCCAAATATTTTGGATTATCAACGCCATTTTTATAGTCTGAAGCTCTAAGATATTCAATTTTAGTTTAATAAGGACCGGTACAAAAAAATCAGGATGCAGTCCTATATTCAGGACAAGCACGCGGGATATCACAGATGTGAAAGATTCAACTGCATAGTGTCTTGAGTGCATGTATTCATCTATATAGGAATTTAAACAAATACAAAAATTTGTGAACTAGGAAGCCAACTATTTTTTAATTTGTGTGGCCGCACAGCAGACAACCACACTTTTTCAGAGATTTTGTTCCTGTGATCCAAAAAAATAATTGATCGCTGTTTAAGTAGCTAAATTTTGTAAATTGCTCCTCTGTTTAGGTGCAATTAGTTGAGATCTAATTGTGCTTCTTGACTGAAACTTCAAGTTTTTAATTCAACTTTCATCAGCACAATGTCATGATTCAAATGTCTGCTTCATTTCTTGAATCTGAATGATATTGGGGATGCATCTTTTAAAGTAAGGTCATAGGGAAGGGATGTATAGGTAGAGTCACAGGGTAGAGTCATAGAGTAGGTATATTAGAAAGAGTGGTAGCTCCGCATTTATTAAATCCCTTATGTGTATACACTTTCGATTTTATTAAATGAACTCGAGGGGATATAGTTGGTAATTGCCACCAAATGTTTGATATGCATATTTATGCAGCGTTGAAGAAATTGCCACGTAATTGAGTGATCATGACTGTAATGCAGAAGGAATTATGGTATTTTACAGATTCTCAGTGTCATGACAAACTTGGTTTAATTTTTTTTTATTCAGTTTTTTTGCGGAGATTACGTTCCCGTGGTCCAAAAAAATAATTTGAGCACTTTTGAAAAAAGTCAAAATTTTCATATTTATATACTGCCGAGATGACTCTCCTAAATAAGTAGTATGAAACAAGTTGGATCAGAGACAAGAGAGAGATAGACTGCTAGTCACGCCGTCTCACAATAGGAGTTATGAAGCCAGGCGCGCGCACGGCTTTTAATCAATGAAGGGTCGGGGAACGTAGGGTGAGCGCAGCGAAGCAACATGCTTGCAGTCAAATGATACATACAATAGCATTTATTCAATGACAATTATTCAACCTGAACTTCGAGGATCTATCACAAACCATTGCTTCGCGGCTGCATCATGCCAAAGGCTTGCTCAACGTTTGGATGTTCTAACTCGGCAAATAAACATGACAGCAAAGAACGCTGTGTTTCCTTCCATCTGTTCCCAACCGATCCTGCAATTCGGAATAAGTGGATACAGGCTATCAAACGGAAAGCCTTTGAACCGGGTAGATTCACTTATTTATGCAGTGATCCTTTTGTGAAAGACGATTTTGTACCAAATGTGACAGTGAAAAAGCTATATCCTAACGCGATTCCCACTGTCTTTCCAAACATGCCAACTTATATGCAACTAAAAAAGAAGCGTGAGATCTCTGAAAAGCGAATCGTATCGGCGATGCATCTGGCATCGATGTGATCTGGCATGATGCGAATTAGTTTGAACTGCAATGTTGCACTTCAAGATGCAACGACGTCTCTTGTTGTTCGAGACAAATCAGCCACTGTCAAGAAAGTGCAGTCACATTGAATTGATGATAAAACTGTGAATTCATTATCGTGCTCTTATAATTTGAATGACTGCAATTTCTGCGATGCTGCTATTTCTTACATCAGTGGATTTATCATTATGAAGCTGTTGAGGAAATCTACATGTGATGCATGCAAAGAAGGCCTTTTGTTTTCCTCCTGCGATCCAATTTCAAACATTGAATTAATAAGCCTAAAAAATCGTGGTGGGCACTCCTGTACTGTACTGGACTTGTGGTGCCCAGTCGGAGTGTCGTGAAACTCGTAAAAGCTGCTGAGAAGATTATTCGCACTTACGTTCTGGCACTCCTGTACTTTACTGGTCCCTATATGGGAATGCGAGAAACGACCTCCTGTACTTTACTGGTCCCTAAATATCCCCTCCTTTACTTTGCTGGTCCCAAATTTAGCACGAACGCTGACGTGTTGCTATGTGTCAAATCGTGCGAATGAACTATGGCTGGTGATCTTTGAACTCCCACGCATTGTTTTAAAGGATTGGCTGATGGGATCCCTGCTGGGGGGGCGGCTTGATGGGACTACAACAAACCATATTGAATGCATGTGGAAAAATTGCAAACAGCGTTTTAAATCTATGAATGGAGTGCAATCGACAATGCTAGCAAGTCACCTGATGAATTCATCTGGAGAATAAGGTATGCTAACAGTCATGCAGATGCCTTCAACAATATTCTTGGACATCTTGCTGAATGGCATATAGTTTCTTTTGTTTTTGAAGCAAAAAATGCTTTTAATTGGATAAATATTTGTTTTTAATTTGGGACCAGTAAAGTACAGGAGGGGGTATTTTGGGACGAGTAAAGTACAGGAGTGCCTACGTTCTGACCAAAAGAGAGCGGGACAGAAAGCTGCGTCTTAGACTCGAATCAGAAATCTTAGACAAAGCTTATGAGTCAGACTTATTTTCGACGCTCCGAACACATGATCTGGACTGGTGAAAGTCATACTTTGTTGTTGATAAAATTGATAATCAAAAAGTTCATTAATCTTCGTTTGCGAAAAGTCATTAATGATATATCTAAAAAACCGAGTCAAATTGGTCGCCGGTCAGCCATGTCGCGCCATCTTATTGTGAAAAATATATAGACGTTTTCGACATCTGGTAAGTTTTGATTTGATACAAAATAGTGTTTATGCTTTATGAACATTTAAGTTATTTATAGGTTTACATTGCATGTCCGTTCATTGACTATGTTTTTGTCTCGAATTCTAATCATTTGGCTAATCAATTTTACTTATGAAAAATTAATATGATACCAATTAAAACGATCACTAGAATCATGAGTAAATTAGCCTGACTTAGGTCTTATACAATCTACTTGCTAAGCTTACTTTTATAAGAAAGAGCGCATGTGAGGCGGTGAGGTGAGAGAAATGGTATCAATCAAAAAAAGTCATGCAGTGAAATCATGATATTTTCTCTTATTGCATGTCTTCATCATTGAATGCGATTTTTCAAACGATCCTATCCGTTGACGTTACTTTCCTGATTTACTAATGCATATGCATTTATCGATATCACCATAATAGTGCAAGAATTCCGATTCCCTGCTCTCCGGTTAGTGATTCCCATTCATTAATGTAGGAGTTAACAGGATAGCGGACTTCCGAAATTTTCTGTTTATCGATGTGAAGCCCGCGAATATGACTGTTAAAGGGATAGAGGTGACCAGAAAACGTTGATGGAATAGAAAAAATGCTTCGAATTAGAACGTTTTTGCCTCTAGAATCTGAACCGCTCATCCGATCGCATTCAGCTTTGAGATTCTGACGGTTCAGGGCATGAGGATTGATTCATCTATTCATGTCAACCATTAATTAATTAATCCAGAAAAGTTGGCAGGCGTGCAACTTTTCGCAAGATGAGAAAAAGTCACAAAATTTCTTAAATTTTGAGGTCGAACTTAAAGTTCCACGCCTGCTAACTTTTCAGGATCAATCAATTGATCGGTGACATGAATAGATTAAATGATCTCCAAGATCTGAATCGTCAGAATCTCAAAGCTGAATGCAATCGGATGAGTGGTTCAGATTCTATTTCAATATTCCCATTGAGGCACGCACCGCCGAACTAACAATTCTCTCTACGCAGACAGTGTACCGATAAGTGACCCTGCATCGATTTCCGTGTGTGCGTCGACAGGCATCAGTGTGTGAGCGCAACCAGCAGTCTATCTCTCTATTGTCTCTGAGTTGGATATCAAAAGGAATGAATATTTGCTAATAAGCATCCTAACTAAGCGGAAATTAAGTTGATTATCAAGGGAATTTCATGATCCGTTTTATAATGGCAGTCTTCATGAAAAAGTCGCGATATTATTCGTGCTTTCTTGGCTAAAATTTAAGTTTTTAATTCAATCTTCACCGGCATGACTTTATAATTCACTAAAATAATGTTTCTTTTCTTGAATCTGAATAGTGATATGGACCCAATTACATCTTTCAAAGTTAATTGAAATCATTGTCTTTGATTATGTGATTTTGCTCTGCAAGTGGCAGGTTGCCTGTGATATGATCACTCTTAAGAAAATACACTCTTGAGGTTCAGCATGAAAGCACTGGGAACCATAGAGTAAATATATTAGGTAGAGTGGTAACTCCGCATTTATTAAATCCATGCACTTTCGATTTTATTAAATGAACTCGACCGTAGAGTATGCAGTAGGTAGAGTGTCGACTCAAAAAAGTATTATACAGTGAAAATCTTTAATTCAAAAGATTCAGTTTTGTTCTCGTGATTGGCGCAGTATGTTGCTGATGCACCATGAGAAATAGGCTACTGACGAAACTCAACGAACTCCTCAGTCCTCTTTCAGCAGCAAATATTTGGAGAAACATTTGTCAGTTGTACGTATTCGACAAATTTTGATAAAATCTTGAAAAACTGCAGATCAGCCTCTTAAGAGAAGTAGGCCTGTACCATACAGTATGTTAGGTAGAGTGGCAACTCCGTATTTATTAAATCCCCAATGTGTATGCACTTTCGATTTTATTAAATGAACTCAAGGGGATACAGTCGGAATTGTTTCCAAATGTGAGATATGCAAATTTATGCAGTTTGAAGAAATTACAACGCAATGACTGATCATGATAGCAAAGTAGAATGAAATGATATTATTTTACAGATCGTCTGCATCATGACAGCCTTGGAGAGGTAATTTTTGCTAAATTTGCAACTCGATGACCTGCTATTGCTTTCATGAAATAGAAATATGAAATTTCAGCCAAGAAAGCATAATAAGATAAAAGAAAAGAAAAAAATATATATTTACGAATTGAAAATCACAAAATGAAACAGAATTAAGTTGGAATACATGTTAGGTCGGACAGGTCGTTGAAAATCAAAGATGCAAGCACAGTATAACAATTCTGTCTTTTGCTGCTTTTGCAAAAAGGTACCAGTGCACGATTGCTGTGAGTACGAATATGTGGCACAATATGAGAAAGTGGATGGTCAACATTTTGGCTCTTCAAGAAAAGGGACATGAAAGCCTCGCGACGCAAAGAGTTTAGACGAGTGACTTTGTTTACACAATCACAATTTTTCTTGCAAATAACTTTACGAGCCCGTCTAAAAAGTCTCTCAATTTGAGTTCTTACATCACAACTAAAAATACCAAACAATTGCGTACAGTACAACAAAACACTTTCGATAGTAGCTTTAAAAACCAACCAAAGGTCATCGTGACCCAGCAAACTACGCAGAACATGCAGAAACAATAGTCTTAAAATGAGTGATCCACCTAAGATCTTTGGTCTACGTGACACCGAGTAGTCTGAGTTCATCAACAAGAGCAAAAGGAAGCGGAAGGTGAAAAGAAAATGTTTTCTTACAAACACACATAGCTTTCGTTTTCGACTCATTCAGATTCAAATTATTTAGCGCAGCCAATTCTCGAATATTATACAATTCCTCCGTGATCATATCCGTGGAGCGTACAATGTTGTTTCTAAAAACGGGACAAACTTCACAGATATCATCAGCATACATCGTCAAAACAGTGGTTGGATACACAGACTTTATATCATTGCAATAAAGTACAAAAAGATAAGGGCCGAGTAAGGACCCCAGTAGTAATCCCGTGGCAAAATCAAGCGCAGTGCGGTGCAGCGATGAGTCATCATGCTGACTCAGCCCCGTGACCTTAGGTTATGACCTCGCGTGAACTTAGGTTACTGTTACTCGTCATGAAATACGTGATGTGACTACTGCTGGTTTTACAAGTAGTGCTAAAAATGGAAAAATGTGAAGGCGTGTGAAGGGTATTACTGAGTGCATTGTGATGAGACTACAAGCAGAGGCAGGAGTGACCTTGACCTGACTTCTCCGGGGTTGAGACTACAATCAGAGGCAGGAGGAGTGACCTTGACCTGACCTCTCCGGGAGAGAGGGTGAGACTACAAGCAGAGAAGGGATTTTGTCCAGGATGGAGCTTGTTTTGTGTCATGTCGTGCAGAAGTGGATGTCTTTTGTCCAACGTTACCACTGATCTCTGACTGTAGGATGTGATGGGACACTATGTCATTAGATGCATGTGGTGAGAAGAGAAAAGGTCATTCGCCTCTCTCTCTCTCTCTCTCATCAGATGACTCCAAAAACCGGGTTTCCGTAGGAAACCAAGGCAGATTTTTCGATTGCCGCACTCACCTAAGTTGTCATAGTGAGTGGAGATCCAGGAGATGGCCTGGATATCAGGCCATTGTAGTAGGCCTAAACTTTAAAGGCATGTATCCCTGCTTGTAGGAATCGGATAGACTTCATTCAACGTCTGTTCGAGAGGTTATGATTCAAGTCAAGTCATAGACTACTTATAAACTTTTTATAAGTAGTGCAAAACTACCGAAAAATTTAAATTCGTTGTTTTTGGAGGCTTTCTGGGGTTTTTGAGCCTGCTGAAGTCAACCAAGGCATTTGTAAGTGTGTATGAGCGTTCTGATTGGACGAGCGAGGATTCCTACCTCATCAAACATCCACTATAAAGAAGAGAGTTAACTTTCATGGTCACATTTACCTTTAGCAAGTGTCGGTGGCTCTGCTATCAGGCCAATTCCAAACCACTCAAAAGGTGCATGGCAAGGAGAACTTCGGTATAATAATGTCCTGTCGATGGGCGATCTTTCGAGACGGCGGTGAGACCCGCAGTGATAAGTGCCGCATGGGGTTGAAACTTCCTTAATCCGACTTTCCAACGGTCGTTGTGGCTTCTATTCCTCTACGTAGCGCTTTGAACGTCAGGGCGACACTTAGGTATCTGTCACAGGTTTCCTTATAAATTCTCCATTGCACCGAGTGAGTCAAACATCTGACTTCTTATCGAGTCAAGGTATGACGTGTTCCAAAAGAAGGGACAGACTAAGTCTAAGGTTGCTCAAGTCAAAGGTTTCTAATTCTTAAGTCTCAATATGACCGTCAGGGTTACCATCTGTCGAAGGTAACCTATCTCTATTGCACTGAGTGGAGAATCCGTTCTTTTAAGTTCTGTCTCACGGAGGGATGATCAAACGGGGGACCACCACATGCAACACATGCTTCTCTCTTCTGTAGCAAGCAATCTCTTATCATGAAACGTTGTTGATAGGAATCCCTATGTTATCCACACTTCAACAGGATAGGAATGTTTTATAAAATCAAATAAAGGATGGTGAAAACTAACAAGCATGATAGAGTCAACATGAAAGACTCATTCATTGGATAGAAAAAAAAGTTCAGTATTGAAAAGTAAAAATCAGTTGTGTAGTGCAAGAACATCCAGTGACAGATGATCATGAAACTTCCTTAATCCGACTTTCCAACGGTCGTTGTAGCGTTTCATGTTTGTGAAACGCAACGTTGACTTTCATAAATTCTAAACGTATAGTTGTCCGTCTAAACAATTGTTGGTAGAGCAGAAAAGTTAAAGTGTTGTCATGTTTTTCAATGTGTTTTATAAAAGTATTAAGTGTTGTCATCAGTTTAAATGATTTTTATAAGAGTAGATGTCAAGTGAAATGATTTTTATAAAAGTCTAAACGCAAGCGTTGAAATACGTTTTGCAAGAAGTTAAAAACATTGACATGATTGTGTGAAAGTAGAGACTTAGCGAACGTTGAAAACAGTTTTATGAGAGCAGTATGAGCAAAATGTTTCTGCAGTCAATGTTGTCAATGTGCATCCATCTGGACAGCACTAGAAAGTTTTAGAAGGTTTTACTGCACTGTGTAGATTATTTTGTTTCACAGTGTTAAAAGGTTTTATAGTGAGTACTACAGTGTTGAATGTTTTATAAAACCAGGCAAAGTCTTGTCACAAACGTTGAGTGTGTGAGAGAATCTAGGGCTAGCAATAAGTTCCATGACATTTCTAAGTCCATCACATTGGTCATACAACACATCACAAGTTCTAAAGCTCATCATCTGAAGGATAGGGCTCTCTACGAGCGGATTTAGGGATTTAGGGTTTTATATAACACAAGTGAATGTTAACCGTTAGATGATACATGAAGTCTATCACGTTGGTCATAATGTACATATGAGACAAATTATCAAGTCTTACCAGTTATTGAAATGAAAGATAGAGTATATTTCGCTACTGACAAAATATATGAATGAACAAGAGTAATAAAACCGAAGTTAGATTTCACTGAGTCATCAACACTTGTAAAGGTGTACAAGTCATATTAAGCATATTCAACTGAGTGTCCATTCTTGACGCCCATCATCATTTGAAATGATTTGAAGATGAAAAGTTGCATTCGTTTCCCAACTTCATGGTTTGTAGCAAGAGACCTTGGCTATTCGTTGAAACCTATAGAAAGTGTTACAAATGTAAATGAAAATATTAAACCTGGGGCTTTAGTTGAAAGACTAATGGGTCTAGATGAGTATGCTATGAATCATCATTTGGATCGAAGTTGGATAGAGAATTTTTCCATGCTGCAATGCAATGATAGTGAAAATAAGAGGATGAGATTGATGCTTTCTCTCGCCAGGTCAGAGTACTTTAGCCATCTGCCACAGGCTACTTTATAAAATCTCCATTGCACTAAAGGTTGGTGTCTCAGGATATTTCCTATCAAACCCCTCTACAACCTGTGGGTGCTGCTGTCAGGCCTCTTATTCCCTCTGCTATCAGGGGTGGTGTTACTTTATCCATCCTCTGCTAAGAGATACTTTGACATCAAATCACTCTAGGTTTTGTGTCTCTGCTAATAGGTGAAATCTTGGCTGAGTTTCCACCCTCTGATATCAGAGGGTCTGCTATCAAATCACTTTATCCATTCTCTGCCAACAGAAGTGGCTTGCTATCAAGTCATTCTCACGTCTTGCCTACACTCAAAGTGTGCATGGTAAAGAGATGTTCGGTGTAATACTTCCTATCGACGGGCGTCCCTTTTGGGTGGCGATGGAATACGCAGCGAAGAATACCGCATGGGATATTCGGCAATTGTAATCCTTGTTAGAACCTCTCTGCGTCATGTTTGCAGGAGGTTGCCTTATCGTCTCGACGAAGTGCTCTGACCGCCAGGGTAACATTTAGCCATCTGTTGAAGTTTACTTTAAAACACCTCCATTGCACTGAGTGTTAAAAACGTTGACAACCCAAGTTGATGAGAATGACTCAAGAGTTCTTTTAAGAACTGTCTCTATCACGAAGACGAAATGATGAATGGAATGAAAGGGAGATCACTCACGTACCAAATACGAACATGAAACACTTCTCTCTTATTCAGTATGCAAGCTCTTCAAACCTCATACTCAGTCACATAACGACTAGAAAACGTTCATAACTGCAATGTGTATCGTAGGCTTCATGAAAGATGCTTACTGGAGTAAAATGTATAAGGATGTTTCACTTCCGAACGTTGCTTGTCTTGTATTAAGACTTAAGATAGGAAAATGTCCCTACATCCGTACCGCAGTGTTTATCAGTACCGCACTGTATCTCATAGGGTTTATGAAACAAAAAGTCCTGTAGTGTTCTGCTTCCTCACACATTACGAATGCATGAGTTTAGAATGTTCTGATGTGAAAACAGTGTTCACCACAGCACTAGGAGTTTTATCAAAAAGGTTTTGCTGCACTGTGTAGATTGTTTCACAGTGTTAAAAGGTCTTATAGTAAGTACTACAGTGGTGAATGCTCTACAAACTAGGTAAAGTCTTGTCACAAACGTTGAGTGTGTGAGGGTTAGCTATTGGTTCCATGACATTTAATCACGTGGGTCATAGCACAAGTCCTAAAGTCCATAATCCAAGGGTAGGGTCATCTACGGTTGGATTTAGGGATCTAGGGTTTTATATAACACAAATGGACCGTGAAACATGAAGTCTATCACGTTGTTCATATGAGATGCATTATCAAGTGCTGCTAGTCATCGAAGTGAAAACCCAAGTCATCATGAATTGAACATGAAACCTATGAGATGGATAAGAATAATTGTTGATGTATGCATAATTTCATGACAGCAGAGTTTCAATCGTCTACAAGTCACAGGGATGAATGTGTATTTAGAGCTAACCAAACGCTGTTTTTAAAGTGACATACAATTTGCGACTAGCACTTGGTCTATCGGGTTTATCATTTGTGAATGACCAAGTGAGATTTACATGACATCGAATTGGGAAATGTAAACCAAGCGTCATACGAAAGTGTATAAAATAAATATTTTGTAAACGAACGTTTTTGGATGTGTTACACACCTTTGCTGTGCCTGAAGTTTTACAATGTCAAGTTCATTCTTGAAAACGTAAACGACATGGATACATTCCTAAAGTCCATAATCCAAGGATGGGGCTATCTACGGTTGGATTTAGGGATTTAGGGTTTTAGGGTTTTATATAACACAAGTGAATGTTAGCCGTGAAACATAAAGTCTGTTACTCTTGGTCATAATGTACATATGAGACAAATTATCAAGTCTGAAATGAAAGATGAAGTATAAAGTATAAAATGAAGTTAGAATCATTTCACTGTTTGTAAAGTTAGAAATAAAGTTGTTGTTTGTAATGTTAGGAATAAAGTTAGAATCATTTCAGTGTTTGTAATGTTAGGAATAATGTCTGATTCATTTCACTGTTTGTAAAGTTAGAAATAAAGTTGATGATTGTAAGCTTGAATTAATGTTAGAATCATTTCAGTGTTTGTGTGATAGGTAAAATATAATACAAAGTCACAAGTATTTCACTGTTTGTAAGATAAGTGAACAATCAACTAAGGTCATAACCTTTCGCTGTTTGTAAGATAGGTGAAGTATAAAATAATGCCACAATCATTTCAGAGTTTGCAAAATTGGAAATAAAGTTGTTGTTTGTAATGTTAGGAATAAAGTTAGAATCATTTCAGACTTTGCAAGATAGGTAAAGTAAAAGATAAAGTTAGAAATAAAGTTGATTGTTCTGTAAACGGATGTTTTTAGATGTATGGATATGTTATGCATCTTTGCTGTGAATGAAGTCAACAATACAATGTCAAGTACATTCTTGAACACGTCAATGACATGGATACATTCCTAAAGTCCATAATCTAAGGGTAGGGCTATCTACTGTTGGATTTAGGGATTTAGGGTTTTATATAACATAAGTTGATGTTAACCGTTAGTGTATAGTACATTTATTAACTTAACCATTTGCGAATGATATAGCTAAATTGCTAAGGTTCATAATCTAAGGGTAGGGTTGTCTACGGTTGGATTTAGGGATTTAGGGTTTCATATAACACAAATTGACGATCTCTTTTAGTGTAGAATACATGCAACACATGATGTATATGCTCGCTTTATAAAATGACTTTGAATGTAAGACTTAATTTCATGGTGAAAAGACAGGTTTCATATCGTTGATAAGGGATAGTTACATATTCATTATGTTATACACTTTACATTTGATGCAGTCAGCTGAAATGCGACTGATACATGTTCAATAGAAGAGTTGAGTACATTGTATGCATTCCGGTGATTGGAATAGTAAGTGTGTAAAGAGTTGATTAGGAAAATATATAATAGTCAACGTATGAAAGTTTCTTGTTATGCAAGCTAGGAACATGCAAACATCATTCACTAGTTAGTGTTGTGCTTTAACATCCATGTTTTGTACAAGGTAGGTAGGATTCGTCGGATTTGTTATGACGAATGGTTGGATAAATTCATTAAGCTTTGAGTAACACAAACCAAGTATTAAAACGAAAAGCATAAGTGATAAAAAGTTTGTGACATGAAAAACTTAAGTATATAATGCTAAACATCAGGTGATGATGATGGATAGAAATAAGTGATGTAATTAATGTCTTGTCTCACATTAGTTTACTTGTACGTTTGCTGTAATTGTCATGGTGATAGAACTGTAAATCTCATCAGTATGACTTTTACAGTGTGAAGCATCTTGGGACTCTAGCTAGACAATGACCAAAGAGTAAATAAAACGTAAGTGAAATACAGGGTCATACAGAGGTTTAGGATTCTACGACGTTTGTGGTGTTGATATGAATGTTGTTCAACAGATTGGAAGCGTTAAATGATCTGCTGATATATTTTACAGTAAACAAGAAAATCAGTAAGAGGAGTGATAGGAAAACGTCTTCACAAATGCAGACAAGTGGAAACTCTACCAAATGACTACATGCACGGATTTTATCATCCATCATCAAAGTGAATTTAGTTCAACAAGTTACATGAATGTTAAAAGTCGTGTGCTGACAGAGACATAGGTTTACTAAATTATACAGCTAAACTCCTAAATCACTAAAACCATAGGATAGGTATCCCTGTGTTAAGACTTAGGGATTTACCGTCTTAGAAGTGCAAGTTACATTGACAAATCACTAAGTCCATAGCATAGTCAGCCCTATAACAAGACTTAGCGTTTTATATGATCCATGTTAGCAATGTCTGTTCGTGTAGAATGTGACTGAATGAATTTAGTCAGATAATGTGTCATCAACTTTATTCACTTAGTTATATGATGGAGAAAGTGTGAGATAGAAGTGAAAGTGATCTCATAAAGTTTAGAACACATAGTAGTAGCATTGTAGGAATAAGTAAAGTGAAAAGTTATGTCGCATGAAATGAGTGATGCAAGATTAGCTCGCATTGAAATGAATTGGTAGTGTAATAAACAGGCTATGTGGGATTCAGCATATGTTTGAAGACAAGCCCTGTTAAAAGGTTTTCAGATGATGTGAATTTTATCACGTCATGTTCATGGATGTAGCAGAATGAATGTCTCTACTGGTTGAGTGTATAAGATAGAACACATAACATAGTTGCTGTATGTAAACTAGAGGTTCATATTCGACGAAAGCAAAGATTGAGATTGCAAAGTTTGATGAATAGGTAGTGTACTAAACTGCTTGAATCAGTGACATAGTTAGAATAAACAACAGTACCATTTCGAGATATAATCACACAGCATTAGGACTGTTGGTTTATGAACGTAATTCATGTAAAAGTTATATAGAAGTAACTTGTTGATGGAGACAAGGCACTATGTGTGCGAAAGTAGGAATAGCATGTAATGACTGGAGTATGGGTTGTGCCAACTGTACATGAAAAGCTATTTCCAAAAGGAACTAA
Source organism: Prostheceraeus crozeri (assembly GCA_907163375.1). Taxonomy (NCBI): domain Eukaryota; kingdom Metazoa; phylum Platyhelminthes; order Polycladida; family Euryleptidae; genus Prostheceraeus; species Prostheceraeus crozeri. The sequence goes on from CAJQUW010014418.1 coordinate 87,001, forward strand.
GTGACACGAATATATGAAGAGTTAAGTAAATGCAAGCCTTTCATATTGATGAGTATGTGATAGAAGAATAACTGATGACATGATTGTGGGAATCAGGACAAGTTTTAAGTCAGCTACTGCTAAAGGTTTTATGATAGTATTTGATATCGAAGATTTAATGTAATGCATCATGTCTACAGATTCAATGTGTAATAGAATAAATGTCGTTGCAGGTTTTGAGTGTATAGGATAGAACACATGAAATAGTTGTTATACGTAAGTGCAAGTTAAAGTATCACAGTTGATTTACATCTGAAAGCTTATGTAAGTAAGACTTGATCATTGATAGACTTCACATTGTATGTTATGTTGAATGAATAGTTGAATTGATATTCATAAATGGAAGGTTGATATATCGAGAAACAGTGTTAAGTCTCGGTGTATATGTCGCAGATGTTTTCATAATGCGCATGAAGCAACATACTTATCAATCTGGTCAGTTGGACTTTGCCATCTAATATTTTTTCTTTATATTCTCTTTCTCTCTGTATGCCGGTGTCTGTTATTTTCTTCTTGCACAAGGTTGGTTGTTAGGTAGGGCTTGTAGTTGTTAGGGAATGGGTAGTGCAATATGGGATGCACATTGGGAAGAATAAGTTGAGTGTATGTATTAGAATCAATCTGGTCAGTAGGGTAGTTCTCCCTTTACTTTTTTCTTTACATTCTCTTTCTCTGTCTGCCTGTGTGTGTGTTTTCTTCTTTGTATCTGGTTGGGTAGGTGTTATGACTTTCTAACTTGGGTTCTTTTTATATTTGAAGGAATGTGTTGATAGAGCATGATAGTAGGAAAATCTCATGGACAGTATTTCTGTATATTGCAAAAGGTCTAGCATCATGGCTAGTAAGGTAGCAGCTCCTTGCGTACAAATTCCGTGTATGTGTGTGAGTGCGTGTATGCGTGCATGAGCGTGTTAGAATAAAATGCCGACTTGTATGTACATTAAACTAATGAACACCATACTAAATGAGAAGAAGCAAATGACATCATTTGGCTGCTACCTTACTAGCCATGATGCTAGACCTTCCCTACTGACCAAATTGATTCTAATACATACACTCAACTTATTCTTCCCAATGTGCATCCCATATTGCACTACCCATTCCCAAACAACTACAAGCCCTACCTAACAACCAACCTTGTGCAAGAAGAAAATAACAGACACCGGCATACAGAGAGAAAGAGAATATAAAGAAAAAATATTAGATGGCAAAGTCCAACTGACCAGATTGATAAGTATGTTGCTTCATGCGCATTATGAAAACATCTGCGACATATACACCGAGACTTAACACTGTTTCTCGATATATCAACCTTCCATTTATGAATATCAATTCAACTATTCATTCAACATAACATACAATGTGAAGTCTATCAATGATCAAGTCTTACTTACATAAGCTTTCAGATGTAAATCAACTGTGATACTTTAACTTGCACTTACATATAACAACTATTTCATGTGTTCTATCCTATACACTCAAAACCTGCAACGACATTTATTCTATTACACATTGAATCTGTAGACATGATGCATTACATTAAATCTTCGATATCAAATACTATCATAAAACCTTTAGCAGTAGCTGACTTAAAACTTGTCCTGATTCCCACAATCATGTCATCAGTTATTCTTCTATCACATACTCATCAATATGAAAGGCTTGCATTTACTTAACTCTTCATATATTCGTGTCACTTAGTTCCTTTTGGAAATAGCTTTTCATGTACAGTTGGCACAACCCATACTCCAGTCATTACATGCTATTCCTACGTTCGCACACATAGTGCCTTGTCTCCATCAACAAGTTACTTCTATATAACTTTTACATGAATTACGTTCATAAACCAACAGTCCTAATGCTGTGTGATTATATCTCGAAATGGTACTGTTGTTTATTCTAACTATGTCACTGATTCAAGCAGTTTAGTACACTACCTATTCATCAAACTTTGCAATCTCAATCTTTGCTTTCGTCGAATATGAACCTCTAGTTTACATACAGCAACTATGTTATGTGTTCTATCTTATACACTCAACCAGTAGAGACATTCATTCTGCTACATCCATGAACATGACGTGATAAAATTCACATCATCTCAAAACCTTTTAACAGGGGTTGTCTTCAAACATATGCTGAATCCCACATAGCCTGTTTGTTACACTACCAATTCATTTCAATGCGAGCTAATCTTGCATCACTCATTTCATGCGACATAACTTTTCACTTTACTTATTCCTACAATGCTACTACTATGTGTTCTAAACTTTATGAGATCACTTTCACTTCTATCTCACACTTTCTCCATCATATAACTAAGTGAATAAAGTTGATGACACATTATCTGACTAAACTCATTCAGTCACATTCTACACGAACAGACATTGCTAACATGGATCATATAAAACGCTAAGTCTTGTTATAGGGTTGACTATGCTATGGACTTAGTGATTTGTCAATGTAACTTGCACTTCTAAGACGGTAAATCCCTAAGTCTTAACACAGGGATACCTATCCTATGGTTTTAGTGATTTAGGAGTTTAGCTGTATAATTTAGTAAACCTATGTCTCTGTCAGCACACGACTTTTAACATTCATGTAACTTGTTGAACTAAATTCACTTTGATGATGGATGATAAAATCCGTGCATGTAGTCATTTGGTAGAGTTTCCACTTGTCTGCATTTGTGAAGACGTTTTCCTATCACTCCTCTTACTGATTTTCTTGTTTACTGTAAAATATATCAGCAGATCATTTAACGCTTCCAATCTGTTGAACAACATTCATATCAACACCACAAACGTCGTAGAATCCTAAACCTCTGTATGACCCTGTATTTCACTTACGTTTTATTTACTCTTTGGTCATTGTCTAGCTAGAGTCCCAAGATGCTTCACACTGTAAAAGTCATACTGATGAGATTTACAGTTCTATCACCATGACAATTACAGCAAACGTACAAGTAAACACATGCGAGACAAGACATTAATTACATCACTTATTTCTATCCATCATCATCACCTGATGTTTAGCATTATATACTTAAGTTTTTCATGTCACAAACTTTTTATCACTTATGCTTTTCGTTTTAATACTTGGTTTGTGTTACTCAAAGCTTAATGAATTTATCCAACCATTCGTCATAACACATCCGACGAATCCTACCTACCTTGTACAAAACATGGATGTTAAAGCACAACACTAACTAGTGAATGATGTTTGCATGTTCCTAGCTTGCATAACAAGAAACTTTCATACGTTGACTATTATATATTTTCCTAATCAACTCTTTACACACTTACTATTCCAATCACCGGAATGCATACAATGTACTCAACTCTTCTATTGAACATGTATCAGTCACATTTCAGCTAACTGCATCAAATGTAAAGTGTATAACATAATGAATATGTAACTATCCCTTATCAACGATATGAAACCTGTCTTTTCACCATGAAATTAAGTCTTACATTCAAAGTCATTTTATAAAGCGAACATATACATCATGTGTTGCATGTATTCTACACTAAAAGAGATCGTCAATTTGTGTTATATGAAACCCTAAATCCCTAAATCCAAACGTAGACAACCCTACCCCTTAGATTATGAACCTTAGCAATTTAGCTATATCATTCGCAAATGGTTAAGTTAATAAATGTGCTATACACTAACGGTTAACATCAACTTATGTTATATAAAACCCTAAATCCCTAAATCCAACGGTAGATAGCCCTACCCTTAGATTATGGACTTTAGGAATGTATCCATGTCATTGACGTGTTCAAGAATGTACTTGACATTGTATTGTTGACTTCATTCACAGCAAAGATGCATAACATATCCATACATCTAAAAACATCCGTTTACAGAACAATCAACTTTATTTCTAACTTTATCTTTTACTTTACCTATCTTGCAAACTCTGAAATGATTCTAGCACTATTTTATACGTCACCTATCTTACAAACAGCGAAAGGTTATGACCTTAGTTGATTCTTCACTTATCTTACAAACAGTGAAATGCTTGTGACTTTGTGTTATACTTTACCTATCACACAAACACTGAAATGATTCTAACATTAATTCAAACTTACAATCATCAACTTTATTTCTAACTTTACAAACAGTGAAATGAATCAGACATTATTCCTAACATTACAAACACTGAAATGATTCTAACTTTATTCCTAACATTACAAACAACAACTTTATTTCTAACTTTACAAACAGTGAAATGATTCTAACTTCATTTTATACTTTATACTTCATCTTTCATTTCAGACTTGATAATTTGTCTCATATGTACATTATGACCAAGAGTAACAGACTTTATGTTTCACGGCTAACATTCACTTGTGTTATATAAAACCCTAAAACCCTAAATCCCTAAATCCAACCGTAGATAGCCCCATCCTTGGATTATGGACTTTAGGAATGTATCCATGTCGTTGACGTTTTCAAGAATGAACTTGACATTGTAAAACTTCAGGCACAGCAAAGGTGTGTAACACATCCAAAAACGTTCGTTTACAAAATATTTATTCTATACACTTTCGTATGACGCTTGGTTTACATTTCCCAATTCGATGTCATGTAAATCTCACTTGGTCATTCACAAATGATAAACCCGATAGACTAAGTGCTAGTCGCAAATTGTATGTCACTTTAAAAACAGCGTTTGGTTAGCTCTAAATACACATTCATCCCTGTGACTTGTAGACGATTGAAACTCTGCTGTCATGAAATTATGCATACATCAACAATTATTCTTATCCATCTCATAGGTTTCATGTTCAATTCATGATGACTTGGGTTTTCACTTCGATGACTAGCAGCACTTGATAATGCATCTCATATGAACAACGTGATAGACTTCATGTTTCACGGTCCATTTGTGTTATATAAACCCTAGATCCCTAAATCCAACCGTAGATGACCCTACCCTTGGATTATGGTCTTTAGGACTTGTGCTATGACCCACGTGATTAAATGTCATGGAACCAATGGCTAACCCTCACACACTCAACGTTTGTGACAAGACTTTACCTAGTTTGTAGAGCATTCACCACTGTAGTACTTACTATAAGACCTTTTAACACTGTGAAACAATCTACACAGTGCAGCAAAACCTTTTTGATAAAACTCCTAGTGCTGTGGTGAACACTGTTTTCACATCAGAACATTCTAAACTCATACATTTGTAATGTGTGAGGAAGCAGAACACTACAGGACTTTTTGTTTCATAAACCCTATGAGATACAGTGCGGTACTGATAAACACTGCGGTAAGGATGTGGGGACATTTTCCTATCTTAAGTCTTAATACAAGACAAGCAACGTTCGGAAGTGAAACATCCCTATACATTTTACTCCAGTAAGCATCTTTCATGAAACCTACGATACACATTGCAGTTATGAACGTTTTCCAGTCGTTATGTGACTGAGTATGAGGTTTGAAGAGCTTGCATACTGAATAAGAGAGAAGTGTTTCATGTTCGTATTTGGTACGTGAGTGATCTCCCTTTCATTCCATTCATCATTTCGTCTTCGTGATAGAGACAGTTCTTAAAAGAACTCTTGAGTCATTCTCATCAACTTGGGTTGTCAACGTTTTTAACACTCAGTGCAATGGAGGTGTTTTAAAGTAAACTTCAACAGATGGCTAAATGTTACCCTGGCGGTCAGAGCACTACGTCGAGACGATAAGGCAACCTCCTGCAAACATGACGCAGAGAGGTTCTAACAAGGATTACAATTGCCGAATATCCCATGCGGTATTCTTCGCTGCGTATTCCATCGCCACCCAAAAGGGACGCCCGTCGATAGGAAGTATTACACCGAACATCTCTTTACCATGCACACTTTGAGTGTAGGCAAGACGTGAGAATGACTTGATAGCAAGCCACTTCTGTTGGCAGAGAATGGATAAAGTGATTTGATAGCAGACCCTCTGATATCAGAGGGTGGAAACTCAGCCAAGATTTCACCTATTAGCAGAGACACAAAACCTAGAGTGATTTGATGTCAAAGTATCTCTTAGCAGAGGATGGATAAAGTAACACCACCCCTGATAGCAGAGGGAATAAGAGGCCTGACAGCAGCACCCACAGGTTGTAGAGGGGTTTGATAGGAAATATCCTGAGACACCAACCTTTAGTGCAATGGAGATTTTATAAAGTAGCCTGTGGCAGATGGCTAAAGTACTCTGACCTGGCGAGAGAAAGCATCAATTTCATCCTCTTATTTTCACTATCATTGCATTGCAGCATGGAAAAATTCTCTATCCAACTTCGATCCAAATGATGATTCATAGCATACTCATCTAGACCCATTAGTCTTTCAACTAAAGCCCCAGGTTTAATATTTTCATTTACATTTGTAACACTTTCTATAGGTTTCAACGAATAGCCAAGGTCTCTTGCTACAAACCATGAAGTTGGGAAACGAATGCAACTTTTCATCTTCAAATCATTTCAAATGATGATGGGCGTCAAGAATGGACACTCAGTTGAATATGCTTAATATGACTTGTACACCTTTACAAGTGTTGATGACTCAGTGAAATCTAACTTCGGTTTTATTACTCTTGTTCATTCATATATTTTGTCAGTAGCGAAATATACTCTATCTTTCATTTCAATAACTGGTAAGACTTGATAATTTGTCTCATATGTACATTATGACCAACGTGATAGACTTCATGTATCATCTAACGGTTAACATTCACTTGTGTTATATAAAACCCTAAATCCCTAAATCCGATCGTAGAGAGCCCTATCCTTCAGATGATGAGCTTTAGGACTTGTGATGTGTTGCATGACCAATGTGATGGACTTAGGAATGTCATGGAACTTATTGCTAGCCCTAGATTCTCTCACACACTCAACGTTTGTGACAAGACTTTGCCTGGTTTTATAAAACATTCAACACTGTAGTACTCACTATACAACCTTTTAACACTGTGAAACAAAACAATCTACACAGTGCAGTAAAACCTTCTAAAACTTTCTAGTGCTGTCCGGATGGATGCACATTGACAACATTGACTGCAGAAACATTTTGCTCATACTGCTCTCATAAAACTGTTTTCAACGTTCGCTAAGTCTCTACTTTCACACAATCATGTCAATGTTTTTAACTTCTTGCAAAACTTATTTCAACGCTTGCGTTTAGACTTTTATAAAAATCATTTCACTTGACATCTACTCTTATAAAAATCATTTAAACTGATGACAACACTTAATACTTTTATAAAACACATTGAAAAACATGACAACACTTTAACTTTTCTGCTCTACCAACAATTGTTTAGACGGACAACTATACGTTTAGAATTTATGAAAGTCAACGTTGCGTTTCACAAACATGAAACGCTACAACGACCGTTGGAAAGTCGGATTAAGGAAGTTTCATGATCATCTGTCACTGGATGTTCTTGCACTACACAACTGATTTTTACTTTTCAATACTGAACTTTTTTTTCTATACACTGAATGAGTCTTTCATGTTGACTCTATCATGCTTGTTAGTTTTCACCATCCTTTATTTGATTTTATAAAACATTCCCACCCTGTTGAAGTGTGGATAACATAGGGATTCCTATCAACAACGTTTCATGATAAGAGATTGCTTGCTACAGAAGAGAGAAGCATGTGTTGCATGTGGTGGTCCCCCGTTTGATCATCCCTCCGTGAGACAGAACTTAAAAGAACGGATTCTCCACTCAGTGCAATAGAGATAGATTACCTTCGACAGATGGTAACCCTGACGGTCATATTGAGACTTAAGAATTAGAAACCTTTGACTTGAGCAACCTTAGACTTAGTCTGTCCCTTCTTTTGGAACACGTCATACATTGACTCGATAAGAAGTCAGATGTTTGACTCACTCGGTGCAATGGAGAATTTATAAGGAAATCTGTGACAGATACCTAAGTGTCGCCCTGACGTTCAAAGCGCTACGTAGAGGAATAGAAGCCACAACGACCGTTGGAAAGTCGGATTAAGGAAGTTTCAACCCCATGCGGCACTTATCACTGCGGGTCTCACCGCCGTCTCGAAAGATCGCCCATCGACAGGACATTATTATACCGAAGTTCTCCTTGCCTTGCACCTTTTGAGTGGTTTGGAATTGGCCTGATAGCAGAGCCACCGACACTTGCTAAAGGTAAATGTGACCATGAAAGTTAACTCTCTTCTTTATAGTGGATGTTTGATGAGGTAGGAATCCTCGCTCGTCCAATCAGAACTCTCATACACACTTACAAATGCCTTGGTTGACTTCAGCAGGCTCAAAAACCCCAGAAAGCCTCCAAAAACAACGAATTTAAATTTTTCGGTAGTTTTTCACTACTTATAAAACGTTTATAAGTAGTCTATGACTTGACTTGAATCATAACCTCTCGAACAGACGTTGAATGAAGTCTATCCGATTCCTACAAGCAGGGATACATGCCTTTAAAGTTTAGGCCTACTACGATGGCCTGATATCCAAGCCATCTCCTGGCTCTCCACTCACTATGACAACTTAGGTGAGTGCGGCAATCGAAAAATCTGCCTTGGTTTCCTACGGAAACCCGGTCTTTGGAGTCATCTGATGAGAGAGAGATAGAGAGAGAGAGAGAGGCGAATGACCTTTTCTCTTCTCACCACATGCATCTAATGACATAGTGTCCCATCACATCCTACAGTCAGAGATTAGTGGTAACGGTGGACAAAAGACATCCACTTCTGCACGACATGACACAAAACATGCTCCATCCTGGACAAAATCCCTTCTCTGCTTGTAGTCTCACCCTCTCTCCCGGAGAGGTCAGGTCAAGGTCACTCCTCCTGCCTCTGATTGTAGTCTCAACCCCGGAGAAGTCAGGTCAAGGTCACTCCTGCCTCTGCTTGTAGTCTCATCACAATGCACTCAGTAATACATCTCGCCTTCACATTTTTCCATTTTTAGCACTACTTGTAAAACCAGCAGCAGTCACATCACGTATTTCATGACGCGGAAAAGTAATCTAAGTTCACGCGAGGTCATCACCTAAGGTCACGCAAGGTCACGGGGCTGAGTCAGCATGATGACTCATCGCTGCACCTCACTGCGCTTGATTTTGCCACGGGATTACTGCTGGACCCCTGTGGCGCCCCGCTAGTCACAGGACGTGGGTCACTCAAAGAGTCCAAAACTTTGGCGGATTGAGATCTATCAGACAGATAGGAACAAACCCAGGAAATAAAGCCACGAGGATAATTACACTGAATAAGTTTGCGTACCAGGAGATTATGAGAAATCGTATCGAAGGTCTTCGAAAAATCATAGTTTAAAACAAAACAACCACTAACATCATCGGAGTCTAGCATTTTTGTCACAGCATCATCTATAGTAATTAAACAACATGTCCTGTTGGAAAGAGGCTTATAGGCAAACTGATAAACAGGATTGTCTCTGAGAAAACTTTCACGCATATGCCCTAACACATGATATTCCAGTAGTTTTGCAGGGACACTTAGTAATGTGATAGGACGAAGCTGATGGATCAATACAGGCGAAACTTTCGGGACAGGTGATATAGTACAATTTTTAAACAGGATAGGCACCTTTCTATCAATTATAGACGAATTGACAATATTGCACAATGGATGGGAAATGAACGGGGATGCCAACTTATAAAACTTGTTCTGAATACTATCAGAACCGGTAGACTTATTCAGTGACAAACGCTCTAGAAAACTATAAACATCAATGAGATCTAGCAAAGGGCACCAATCATCATCCGAGTAAGCAAAAGGATCATTTACAGTAAAATTACTAACAGAAATATCATTGATAGCATTGGCAGCAGTGTGGTTGTTAGGAAAGTCATCAGAAATATTTGCAATTGAATTGGTCGAGAACTTGCCTTTGACATCATTCACTACATTCCATACATTGCGGGAGGAGAGCTTGGAACGTTGAACCCAATCTTCCTTACATTTGCTATTTCGGCCTTGCACTTTTCTTTATGATGATAGTTAAGCTGAAAGTTTCCTACACGGTAGGCATTCCATCTCTTATTGATAATATCTTTAAGATATGGTAGTAATGGATATATGACTGTTCCAGGACAACCAAAAAAAAATGAAAAAAAATAAGGTACCCCAAAAATGCAAAAAAATGAATATATGACCGATTCAGGACAACTAAAAAAATAAAATAAGATACCTCCAGAATGAGTATAGGAAATATTTCATACACTGAAAAAGAGTTTCATAGAAATAAAAAATAAAATGACAAAATAAAAAAAATTAGTTTTAAGCTTGTTGGGATTTTTTCATACACTGAGAATGAGTATAGGAAATATTTCATACACTGAAAAAGAGTTTTATAAATAAAAATAAGTCTAAGGATAAAATCAGAAAAACAGTTTTAAGCTCGTTGGGATTTTTTCATATACTGAAAAGAGGTCTATTTTAAAAAGGTCTAAAAATATCACGTAGTCGAAAATTTAAGTTGTCTCAAAATATCAGGTGGTCGAAAATTTAGGCAGACGAAAATTTAAGTTGTCTCAAAATATCACTTAGTCTCAATATACCAGAAGATTGTATTCAAAATATTTATTAAAAAATGGATGAAACAAAAGTGGAAGAAAACTCAACGGGGACGGCGACGACGAAAATGGAAGGAACCTCGAAAATATATCCTTCGTTATCACAATTAAAAATAACTGAATTGAACATTGAAAAAATGAATAAAGGAAAACACAAAGATATAGTTAGGTATATGAAAGATAAGGAATCTCAATTATTATTAAGATTAGAGCATTATGATAAATTAAGAAAGAGATGGTCTAAAGTTAAGAATGTAACACAAGGTATTGGAATATTTTTGACAATAAGTTTAGGTGCTTTAACAATTGTTATATCTTCAGGTGTTTTAGAAATTCCAGTAGTTGCTACTGCTTTGACAGGTACGGGTGTTTTTACAACTTCACTTGTTACAATGTTAGATAAATCTTTAATAACTAAGAAACGAAAATCATTAAAAACTAAGTATTTACATATTAAAGAAGTCTATGACAAATTACATTACTACTTTCAAAGAGTATGTGATGATAATGTTATTACGTTAGATGAGATTGAAAAATTTGATCAAATAGCTAATGAAGTAAATCAAATATCATTTCAATTACAGTCAGAAAAAGTTGATGATAAGAATAAACAGGATGGCAAAATTTCTAGTGATGGTAAAACTTCTATTGAGGAAACTGATAAAGTTTTTTTTATAAGAACTAAAAGCTTTAAGCGAAACTTTCAGCAAAACTTTATTAAACAAAACTTAAAACGAAAAGATGCCAGACAACAAAGCAATAAAAAAATAATTTGTTCAGTAAAATGTTTTTGTTGTATTCCAATGTTACCACAAAAGTCAAATATTATATTTCAAAAATGGATAAAATTAAAGCTGATAATCAAAAAAGAATCCAACGATGAGTTAATAAAACAAAAAAATATTATGAAAGAAAATCATACTCAAAATAGAATGATGAAAGCTGGTATTCAATCTGATATGTTTGAAAAAATGCAGCAAACCGAGCAAGTAAAAACTGATTTTGAAAAAATATGGAACCATTTAAAACTCTTGAAAAAGAACTTACAAATAATGATAAACAAATTAATATAACAGATCCAGCTCACAAAACTATATTAGATGACTATGGATTATTAGAATCAAACATTAATAAGAAATTACCAAAATCTATGCAATTTGAACATTCTATTTCATTTATAGATGGAAAAACAATACCTAGATTTTATCTCGGACAAAAAGAAATATTTCCACAACCTTTTCGAGGTTTAATTTTTTCACCAGATAAATCTCCTTTTAGTTTAGATCGAAATTTTGTTGATCTTTTAAGAGGAGCAGATTTAAATAATTATGCTGTAGAAGATCTCATAAAATATAAAGCTATGTTAGATAGAGTTGGTGCAGCAAAATCTCTTAGACGTTATAAACAATTACAAAATTTATTATCAACGGGAGTTAAAGTAGGAAAAGGTTTTAAAACAGAAACAACTGTATTTTTACCAGATGATCCACAAAAATTACTAAATAGATTAAATATTTTAATATCTGCAATAAAAGAAAGACATAATTCTAGTTTCAATGAAATTCATGCTATATTGAAAAGACTGTTAGAAAAGAAGATTCTAAATGAAGAGGATTATAAAGGTATAGCTGAAATATGTTGTTGTTTTTAATTTTTGATAAAAAAATATTTATTTAAAATTTTAACTAAAAAATGTGTTCAGCAGATTTAGACAAAATTAATAATCATTTAGCAAATCTAACAGAGATTTTGGGTTCATCAAAATTTAGTACGACGTTAAAAATTATGACAACTACTTCATCACACACTTGTAATTTAGAACCCATTCTACATTTGGAACAAAATAAAAATTATCAAATTGCATTGACTAGTTTCTCCACATTTAACACTATTCAAACGTTATCAAAGATGTTAATGATGAATTTAGATATTCTACTGATAAAGGTAAAACGTGGAAAATGCTAACTTTTCTTCCTTGTTCTTACGAAGTTGAATCAATATCAAATGAAATTAAGAGACATTTAGGTATACCATTTAAAGAAAAGAAACAATTACATTTTGCAGTTGAACCGGCAGTTAATAAATTTTCTCTTACTTTAGACGAAAATCATCAAGTTGATTTTAATCATGATAGATCATTGTCAAAACTATTAGGATTGAATAAACAAACCTATAATCAAGGTTATCACTTAGGTGAGAAAATTCCAAAAATAACTGAAATAAATTCAATTGTTGTACATTGTGACATTATTGAAGGAGGATATATAAATGGTAAATTATCAAATTTAATATTCAGTTTTCCAGCTTTTACTGTACCCATTGGTTATAGATTAAATGTATTTCCACAAACATTAATATATTTCCCTATTACAAGAAAAACTATTAACAACATTAACATTAGAATCACTGATGAGAAAGGACAAGAAATAAATTTTGGAGGTGAAGAGATTATGATAGATCTTTTGGTTAGAGAAGTTTAATTTTCTTCTTCTTCTTTAAAAATAAAAATTTCTTATTAAAAATGAGTGAATTTCCCCCATTAAATAAAAAAAAGCTTAAATTTAATCATCATCCAAATCTATCTAATAAAGTTTTGACAGTTATTTGTGGTAGATCAGGATTTGGAAAACATATTTATCATTTAAAGTTTTAACGACTCCAAATTTTTTGGATTATAACAATCCTATAATTTATACAACAACAGCAGAACAACCCGTCTATCAATTTTTAAAATATGGATTTGAAAATAATCTTTAAAAAACAGCAATTGCTTCATTATTCAAAGAATATGAAAAATCTGAATATGAAGAAGAAATAAGTTCGTGGTGTGAAGAAACAGCAAAAAATAATCAGTTAGTAGAATCCAATAAAAATAAGCATATAAAGATACAATTAATAGATGATAGTGGTAATATGCAAGATCCTAGTAAACTAGATAAAACAATGAAACCTTGTGTAATTTTTGATGATTGTGTTAATGATAGAAATCAGTCAGTTCAGAGAAATTATTTCACAAGAGGTAGACATAATAACTGTAGTGTTTTTTTATTTAACACAAAGTATGTATTCATTAGACGGAAGTGTTATTAGAAAGAATGCAAATATATTTATACTATTTGAAATAAATGCAAGAAACTTAAGTGCTTGCATTAAGAGATTTATGTGTAAGAAATAAAGATGAATTTAAACAATCGTTTAACAATGCTTGGTCAAAAGATTATGGCTTCATTACAATTAATATTGATAAAAAATTCATGATAGAGTTATCGAACAATTGTTCTCTGACTAAGCTTCGCCCCGACTGGAAGTCGATAGAAAATATTTTCGCGGAGTGATCGAATAATTTATTTTTTTCTTAATCTTTAGAAATTTAAAAATTAGAAAATTTAAAAGGTAAAGTAGTTATTCCATCAGGCAAAATTTTTCTTTTATCATCAAATGGATCTAATACTAATCTATGCTCCTCTTTTAAATACATTTTATGTTTCCTTGAATTAAGTCCATAATTACATGCTGTTTTTATTTCATTATTAAATAATGCATTATTATAATCTTGAAATGTTATTTGGTTAGTTAGCCACTGATGCCTTTGAAATTCCTTTTAATGTTTTATATGTTTTTGAATTTGTGTTAGAATCTGTGCTAGAATTTGTGTTACAACAATAACATTTAGATTTTAAAAATACAGCTTCTGTTATGTACTCTTCATTTCCTTCTAGTTCATCTTCTACTTTACATAAATCAGAAGGATGAATGATATCTTTTATTTTATTAATTTCTTCATAAAGTGAAGAATTATACTGTATTGTTAATTCTAAGAAAACGCTATCAGTATCTGTAAAGTGTAATTTATGGTTTACATTTTATGTAAACTATTTATACATAAATAGTTTAGCTAATTCTAATATAGTGAATCCTATAAAATTAAACTTATCATGTTTTATAATGTTTCGGCTTAGATGCACTGCACATAGTTCATCACTGAATCTAGTAGTTCTTTTATATGTAGGTTTCCTTGTTAAATTTTGAAACCTATCTCTGTCATAAACTATTTCAATATTTTGTCTATTACGCACATTTTCTTAAGTCTTACCATAAAATGCATTATTCATTAATTTAAAGAACACGTTTCCAAAATCATCTTTATTTCTTTTAGCTATTTTACGTTTTTCAATATTGAACTCTATATAATCTTTTAACCACCTAGGTTTTCTGTACACTAGTTTCCGGTGAATTTCAACAAGAATCATTCCATGATCTAAATACCAATCTAATATTCTTCCTTCAACAACATAGTTTCCTTTATTACTTTGTGTTAGCATGAGTTTCTTTGTTGGTCTGCATTTTTTAGGCATTATAGACTTTTGATAATCTGAAAAATCTTCTATATTAGGTATTTTATTTTCAAGACAGAATGGATAATATTTTGTTGCGCCTTTTATATAATCAGGGTATGCTAAATCAACTTCATATATATAACCATAATTATTTTCACCATCTAATGTAGGTTCGTATTGAAGAATGGTACTCCATTCCATTTCACCTGTTGGTAATTCTTGTATCATGCAAGAAAAATATAAGCTATTAAAATCATAATATAACAAATAGTTTTCTCTCATGAATTCATCAACTGCTGCTTGACTCTCCTCATTTGATATAAGTCCTTCTATATTTTGATTAAACAATTTTATAAACTGATCGCTTTCTTCTGGATTTGAAATTTTTAAATAACCATGATCATCAGGATTTACTTTCTTATTATAACACTTAACATATCTATTACCTAGAACAGATGAAACACCACCTCTAATACCAGATTCAAAAAATAATAATTTATCATAAGAACTTTCTTTATAATATTTAAGTTTAACATTTGTATGTTTCAACCCTGCTAACCATGTTAATCCTGATGTAGAGTAACAATAACATGGATCTATTCCGTAATATTCTACACACATGTTACGAAAGTTTTCAAAAAGATCAGCAATGATTAATACATCTATCTGAAGATATTTCATTGTATAATCATACATTGTTCTACAATTTAACGCTCTCCAATTCCTTTCAGCTTCTGCATAATCTTCTTCAGGTAGTTGTGATTGTTTTAATGGTGATTTAAATTTATCACGTGAAGAAAGTTGATGTTCTTGCATTATTTCATTTATTCTATTTATATCTCCAGTTAAATATTCGTAGGGAAAAATACCTTTTAAAGGTTTTAAATTATATTTATTTAATATTTTACATTGTTCAGGTTTCAAAGTTTTTCCCATGACCTCTAATGAATAAGGATCAAAAAATCTAAATGCATCTAATATTCTGATACAACCTAATTGCATTGAAAAATATTCTTCTTCTGTTTTACATAGTACATTTATTTGTTGTTGTTGTAATTTTTTAGATGAAAATAAATCTTTCATTACTAAATAGAAATCATATTTAGAACCATTGTAGAAATATAAAGGAACAAAGTTATATTTAAATTTATTAGCATTAAGATTACAAGAATTATGTGCTGCACCTCTATATAATCCATTTAGATTATCATGATCTTTTACTCTATCATTACCGAATTCCTTATCACAGTAATAACAATTCTTTTCATTAACAAATTGTAATAATTATTCAGACGTTAATGGAAGAATTGGTTTATTTGTTTTAAGCAATTGTGAAAAACATTTTTGTAATTCTTCTATTTTCTTTGTAAACATTTCTGAACTATCTTCACCATAGTATTGATAATATTCTGATTGAAATAAATGAGGATAATTTGAATGAATGTACATTCCCAAACATAATGGTTTTTGTTCAAGCAAATGCTTACCAGAACTTTGTGTCATGTTAACACAATATGCTTCAAAATCATAATATATAATAAAGGGTACTTTATTTTTGTAATACCATTTATTATATATTAGATAATCTTCTTTAGTAAAAGTATTTTTGGCTGCATCATTTTGTTGACAATTCTCCAAATGTCTATTCATTTCTTCTTTAGTTCTAAAGCTCGTCATACATTGGAGACAGGGAAAATTAGCATTATCTGAAGTTTTTGTAAATATAGAAATATCTTTAGACAATATGTAATGGCCTTGATAATATAGTATATTCGCTAGTGCTGGTTGCATTAACTGCTGCTTTAACATTTTTATTTTTTGTTGATATTCCTTTTGTAATATTTCTAACTGTTCTTGATATTGTTCTTGATATTTTTTTTGAAATTGTTCTTCATATTGTTTTCGACATTGTTCTTCATATTGTTCACGATATTCCTTACTTAATATATTTTTACTCATATTATATTCTTTTAGATTTTTTTGGTGACAATATTTTTATATTGTTGTAGATTTTTTGGATGGCATTCTAGTTCATTGAATTGAGAATTACATTGTTGGTATACTATGTATGATAATTTTAAATATTCTTCATCTTCAAGATTCCTTTCGTCTTCAATATATTTGTGAAATAATATAGTTTCTTCTTGTTGACATTCTTGTAGATATTGTTTATGTAACATTTGTAACTCTTGTTGATATTGTTTTTTATATAGTTGCGGTAACATCTCTAACTTATGTCTATATTCTGATGATAGAGATGAATATTCTGTTTCATGCCTATAAGGAAATCCACGTCCTTTATAATTATTATGATTAATCATTATTGGTGATAATGTTTTTATAATTTCATATTTTTCAGTACATATTACATTTCCTTTGTAAATGATATTATGATGCATGTAATTTCCTCTTTCATTGTATACTATTTCTGTTTGGCATAAATTTTTGTTATTCAAATAAAATTCGTTTAAGTTGTTATAAACAATGTAATTAACTTCAATATCTCCGGGATATAAGGGATTAACATCACCAATAGAAACATACTTCACATTTAATTCAAAAGCATTTACTTCTATTAAATTTTTATTCCTTTTTTGAAACTTCATTAACCTATTATAATCATATGGAAATTCATCTAAGCCATCAGAAAGATCAAATTAATTTATATATTCTTCTTTATTATAATGACTTAGTCTTTCTTTATAATATTTTGCAGGATGAAAATGTGCTATAACACTCCACAGAAAACAATATTCATCTTCATTCCGTATGTTGATTATTTGTGGAGAACTGAAAGGAAGGGGTATGTAACTACCGCCAGTATTATTTTCATATTTGTCAATTACTATTTTCTTAGATAGTATTGCAACAAATCTCCAACAAGATTCACGCAACTCAGCTTCAGTTATATCATCTTTTAATTTATTTATCATTTTTTCAAATATAGGTTGTATATCATTTACATTATGAATTTCCTGTGTCTGTGTAAAATATCCTTGTATTATTTCTTCAGGAATTCCATCAGGTCCATTTTTTGTATAAAGTACTTCTACATTCATATAACACTTGAAAGATTTCTTAAATATATTATGGAAGTTTGTTAATACATCAAAAAAGTTTCATCCGTTTCATTATGTTCAACCGATTCATTAAATAAATATTTTATATCTGTTACAGCTTCGTCGGTTTTGTCAGTTTCGTCAGTTTCATTAAATAATTATCTTAGATCTGTTTCGGGCGAAGTACTAGAACCTTCGGGCGAAGTACTAGAACCGTCGAACTCCCCAAAAAAATCTTCACTATTAAAAACTTTTTTATATTCCGAATGTGAATAATCATCAAATATTTTTTTAACTTTTATATCAGTAGGTAATGTTTCTAGATAGTTTTTGTAATTATTTAATTTTGACATATTTCCTTCATCAGCTCGATCTACATTTTGTAAATGCATTTTACTTTTTAAATGAGATTGATAACTTCTTTTTGTTTGTAACTGTCTTTTACATAAGACACAATAAAACTTGGTATTTTCCATTATTTGTTTTTTAAAGAAAAAATTTGTGTTTCAATTTTAAATATAAACATTCTAATATTAAAGTCTCGAGAGTTATTATATATTTTTATATATTTCACGTTCAGTATCTATTAATATATTCAAATCTTATACTTGCATATATATATATATATATATATATATAATCTTATATATCATATACTTGCATTTGCTCAGTTATAGATTAGGACAAAGTGTTTCTGTTACATGTCGCGGAAATTTTTTCTTCGATATAAATTTTTGACAACCTCTACACTTTACTTTTTCTTTGAAACATTCCTTACACCGATATTTACTATCAAAAAACTCTGTCTTAGGATTCCTGATAAAAATAATAATACTGAAGAAAAAAATTTTTCTGATCAAATAAATATTCTTAAACGTCAAACACCTGATGAACATGGTATTATGTTACCTTACGACGGAGAAAATATACAAGGCGAAATATTTCAAACAATCTTCGCTGAGAGTAATTTATTTGATGATGATGATGATGATGATACGTGGGAATAACAATATTTTATTTTATGACTAAAAATTATTTTCTATCTAGGAAATTACATCTAAAATTTATATCTAAAAAATTTGTATCTAAAAATATAATTGATTATAGCACTCACACCGTTTATTATTGGTTTTTGATATTCAATTGTTTGTTTCGCTTCAGCTAATGTAGATTTGGCATCAGATATTATTGGTGTTGCATTTTTCCAAGGCATTTCCTTCATCATCAATTCCAGATTTTAAACATTTTAATGTATAATTATTTGTTAATCTGTTAGGTATTGCTATACCAAATGTTGTAATTGTTGAGGTATAGACAAATGCTGTAGTTGTTGAATATTTGCCATAGATTGAATTTCTTGAACAGGTTGCATATTTTGAATTGGTTGCATATGTGAATATAAGAACGCTTGATTTGTAAAACGCATATTTCAAACTTGACAAATTTGAGTCATTTCCATTTTTATTTTTATGTGAGAAAAATGTATTTTTATTTTCATGAGAAAACAATTTTTATTTTTATTTCCATGACATATATATATCTTTTATTGATAAAAAATGATGTTACCAAATGTTGGTGGAGGTGCATATATCCCGAATAATCGTGAATCAGAAATAGAAATAGAAAATTATATCATGAAAACTGGAGACGTTTTAACTGGTCCATTGCATCTTTCTATTCTTCCGCAACAAAATACAGAGTTAACAATATGTTGATACACAAATAAATGACTTAAAAGAAGAACATATAAACGATGTTTTGGTTCCACTGATGAATGAATTAAAGTTGCTTAAACTTAATGACAAATCATTAGACGAAAAATTATTAAAACTTGATAAAAAGGATAGAGAGCTAGAAGTAAATATAGCAAAACTTTTTAAAAAAATTCAGAACAATCAAAAATTTTAATATTACTTTCTATTAAGTTAAAATCTGCAGTCATTAAAAATAAACATCAGATACAACTATTGAAAGAACAATTAGAAAATGAATTAGAAAAACTTCCTAAAAAATTTTTTAAAAATTTAAATAAGTTACAAGCTACATTCCAAAAAAGTGTTGATGAATTGAGTTCTAAAATTACTCAACAAATGAAAAAGATGAATAGAATAATAAATGAAGTAAACTCACTTAATCAAAAAGTTGATGAAATGAAAACTCTTAAAATCAATTTAGAAAATGAATTAAAAAAATTATAAAGGAAATAAAGAACAGTTAGATGATGTTAAACATCAGTTGGATGTTCTTAAAGTTCAATTGAATGCTCTTAAAATGGCGTTGAAGATGAATCAGCAGAAAATGCAAGTTAATAGCAAAGAAATTAAAATACATCACACGCTGCTTGAAGCAATAGATAAAGTGCAACAGAAAATTAATAAAGTTATCACGAAGTTGTTGTCCATTCACACACGTAAATCTTGATCGGACCAAAGGTCCTCAGGTTGCTAACCTCTAGAACCTTGTTCAGAGGCTTTAGCCGATCACACACGTAAATCTTAACGTAAATCTTTTTCCCAAAAGTCAAATTTAATCCTAAAAAATGCCTATAATTGATAAACACAATCTTAAACATTTTGCTTCAAATCAAAAAATAGCACATGAACCATCTATGAAATCTGTTTACCATTATAACAATGTAGAAGCTATTCAAAAGGAAGGAGATAGTGTAAACAGCGGAGCTGGTGTAAACCGCGGAGCTGGAATATTTTCTGGAATCAGTGATAATATAGGAAGTATCGTTAACTTAATTAAAAATAATATAGATTTGATTACATCTGCTGCAAAATGAGCAGCTGCTATAGGTAGTACAGCCAGTGCAATATCAAATGCTGTTAAGTCTCAAAACGAATTAAAACAACTTGAAACTATTTGTAAACTTAAGAATGATTCTGAAGAACTAAAAAAATCAAAAAAACTTTCAGAGGAAACAAAAACAAAATTGCTAACATAGCAGTGACAGGTGAAACCTTGAGGAGTTACTCCATCAGAGAGTAAACAGGAGAAGAAATCAATTGAAGAAATAAGAGATAATGGTGTAGACAGCGGAGCTGGAGCGCAGTTAGGTACTGGTTTAGCAAAATTCTAAAATATATTCGAAAAGAAACCTAAGAAAAATTTTTTTCTGTGTGTCAGAAATTTTTTTCTCTGTGTGAGAAAAACAAAAAAGTCAAATTATTTTTTTAAAAATGTCTTCTCTTATCGAAAATAAATTTATATTAGACGATCTTCCGTTCGTCAGTTACAATCAAAAAAAGAATGACTATATAAGGATTGCTATGAATCCCAGATCTTCTAGTAGAGTAAATACTGGAGGTGATTTAATCTTTAAAGTTGATAATCAGCAAATTTATTTATATCTACCTGATTCATTTTTACACTGTGAATATTCTTTATATAGTGATGCCAATTTTACAACACCATTACCAGATAGCGATAATGTTGCATTAGAGAATAATTTCTTTCCAAGATTATTTACACAAATGCGTTTAGATGCTCCAACTCAAATTATAGAAACAATAAGTGATTCTCCAGGTGTAATTGATACAATGCTTAGATTTGTAACAATTGGTGAAAATAATAAAAAGCATGAAATCGAAGGTTGTTTTCCTGATACTAATGATGGTATAATTGTTGATGATTTAACTTACGTTGGAACAGATGCAGCAGGAATTGCGAAAGATGTTGAACAAATTGCAAAACATTTGAATAAAACAAATAATACTGCATATAAAGAAAGACGTGAATTTAACAAGAAAAGTAAACAGACAGTAAATTGGTCATTGTATCCATTATTCGGATATTTAGATTATGATAAAATATCATATCAATTAAAATTTAAATTAATAATTCATCGGACAGCAAATAATGAATTAATCTTTTATGGTAAGACTGGAAAAAAAGCATATTTAAAAATTGATAGACTTGAATGGTGGATAAAACATATTACTCCTAGTTTAGAGGTCGAATTAACTATTGCAAAAAGATTAAATACTAACAAACCAATTCCAGTAAATTTTCTAAAGCGTACTGCTAGTTCTGTAACTTTTTCTGAACAAAGATTTAACTGGCATTTTACTAGAACTTCGAATACTCCAAGATATTTATTACTAACATTTCAAAGAAATAATTCCCCAAGTTTTGATAAGAACAATAGTCTTTTTCATATTAATACAATTCGAAGTTTATAAGTTGCTTGAAATCAAACCCGATGTCCAATTGATCCATTAAGATTCGATGATACCAATAATCAATTTATGGAAGGATATGATGCTTATGGAAATCTTTGTATAGAATTTAGAGTTGAACCACAATTAACTCCTAGAGATTGGAGACATTTATATGCTGTTTTCTGTTTCGATTTAAGTGCACAATCTCAAGATATTATCAAGACTGGTTGTGATGTAACAATTAATATTCAAAAGAAAGATTCCACAACTTCATTGATGGCTTATGGTTTATTGCTAGAAGATGTAAAACATTCTATTGAAATTCTTGATGGAAAGATGGCTAGGATAGGTTAGTAACCTGAGGACCTTTGGTCCGATCGGCTGAAGCCTCTGAACAAAGTTCTATAGGTTAATTAAAATTTTTGATAACTTAAAATTTTTTCATAACTAGAATAGATTAAAATTTTTCCTAACTTAAAATTTTTTATTAAAAATGTCGCAAGCGAAAAGTAATAATAATAATAATAAAACTGTTGTATTAAAATTGCGTAACATTGTTGACAAAAATACACCTAAAACTGTTACAATTAGCAAAAACAAATATTACATAAGTAAACCAATGATATAGAATTTTTAATTACAAGAGGAAAAGAATGGAGGAATTCTCCCATTAATTCCACTAATAATAGGTGGCATAGCAGCAGCAGGAAGTGTTGCAGGTGGGACAGCTGGTATTGTCCAAGCAGTAAATAAAAATAAATCAGAGAAGGCAGCATTAGAAGAACAAAAACGTCATAATAGAGAGTTAGAGAAAGTTGCTAGGGGTGAAGGAATAGTAGATAATTTTATTAGTAAATTGAATTTAGTTGATGAAGGAAAACGAGTTCTCAAAAACATTCTACATAATGTTGATGATTTAATAGAAATAAAAGAAACTAAAGATGGTTCTGGAATATATCTAAGTCCTAGTATGATTAGGAAAAACATTTCTTTTATTTTATCTTTAAAAATGAATTCCACAAATTCAACAAGTTCTACAAATTCTACAAGTTCTACAAATTCTACAAGTTCTGCAAATTCCACAAATTCTGCAAGTTCCACATCTTCTACATATTCTACAAATTCTATAAGTTCTACAAATTCCGAAAATTTAATTTTTATTCAATTCTAACATAATATCAAGAAATGGTACTCCTTCCTGTAATTTGAATAAAAGATAAAGAAATAACTGACCGCAATAAGTTGTTCCTGGTTTTTGAATTTGAAATGTATCATAAATTTCATTTCCAAGTAATTCTCTTACTTCATTTGTTGGAGGGAATCCATATGAGTCGAAATAGTGATTGTCACCATTTTTATTTCTTTTCCCGCAGACCAATGTACTCCTTTTTGATCTTACGTGTGAAGATTTGTTACAAAATTCACTTCAGGTACATCTTTTATCAATAGTAATTCATTTCTCATCAATATGTGAAAATTCTTTGTTCCCAATTGATTAGCAATTTTCGTAAGATCAAAATTCGTAGTTGTTTGTTTACCGTATTTTTTAAGAACTCAGTCAGACTTGTCATTTTATAATATAAAAAATTTCTGATAGGGTCCCCTCTCGAAGAAGAGAAGTCAGAAAGGGGGAGGGGGATTGAGTTAAAACTGTCTCATGATGATGACTTACCTTACTACTTATTCGATTTGAAATGATTTAATTTAGTCTTAATTAAAAAGTTTCATTGCCTAAAATATTTCCTTTTTTCATGAACTTCTCAAAATGAATTAGAAAAAAACTGAGTTTTAGATAGTTGTTGAATCACTGCTTGCTTACTTGCTTTTCAGATGTAGTTGTCCACAAAATCATTTGTCTTGAATGGCTTGCAATTGTGATGTCTCTGCATCTTCAGTTGATGATGTTCCTGGTTGTAGATTTAAGACAATTTGACTTGTTTTCATTGTCTTATTATAATAATCCGTTTCAAGTCGTTCATCAAGAGAACGTTTAATTCTCACCGTTTCACGGTTCACAATATATTGCTTTTGTAAAGTTCTTCGCTTGCGTTCTAATGCAGCAGCGCCTTTAACTTCGTTTAAAATTCGCTGTGATATTTCACACGACGTCAAGAAATCATCAAATCAATATCACTAAAGTTTTCCAAAATTTTTTATGGATCCACAGTATTTATGAAATGATTCTTCTTTACAATTTCGTTGATCAGGCACATCTTTTTTGCGATTTGTCCTTTTGTCGTTTCAATACGATCACCCAAATTTTTACTCATCATGAATGATAGAAGTGAATGAGATCAATTAAAATAAACTAACTGTCTAAATGCTCCTTCTACTGTTTTCTGATTTCAGAAGAAGAATTGATTTTATTGTCACCGCACTCTTATGTGTTCTCAATCCATGAATTCACAATAGGAGGTACTTTCAATCAATACTGCGGAGAGAGGAAACGTTAAATGAATTTTGTGAATGCATGTAAGTTTTATAAATCTATTTGCAAAACTGACTTTGAAAACTCATTCAGAAAATAATTTACGTAGGCGTAAATTGAACTGTCAAAATTTTACCGACGCGTAAATTGAACTGTCAAAATTTTACCGATGCGTAAATTGAAATGACAAGAGATTCCGCAGTAATTTTAGGGGAAAGCTGTTAGATGTTTTCCGTTTCTAGAACAATAAATCTCTCTCTCTTCAATCATCAGCCAGTGTACGTATTCATTGAATAATTTTGAGTTTATGAGTTGCAATGATCTTCTAGTTCACACAATTAGTACTTTAAATAATGTTGAGAGTACAATAACGAAGAATGTCTAAGTAATAATTGCGTCTTCTTAATTTATCATAATGCTCTAATCTTAATAATAATTGAGATTCCTTATCTTTCATATACCTAACTCTATCTTTGTGTTTTTCGATGGTCAATTCAGTTATTTTTAATTGTGATAACGAAGGATATATTCCTGAGGTTCCTTCCATTTTCGTCCCCGTCGAGGTTTCTCCCATTTTCGCCCCCGTTGAGGTTTCTTCCATTTCTGAGGTTTCCATATTTAAAGAAATATTTTGAATACAATCTTCTGGTATATTGAGACTACGTGAAATTCCTAGACTACGTGATATTTTGAGACAACTGAAATTTTCGACCACGCGAAATTTTTCGTCTGCCTAAATTTTCGACTACGTGATATTTTTCGACTGCCTAAATTTTCGAAATTTGTCACTACCTAAATTTTTGAAATTTGGAGACTACCTAAATTTTTGAAAATCTCGCAAGGTGTGACATCCGGTGCGAGCGAAGCGAAGCGATGCGCCGGATGTCATACCCTATACTACTTATGGTGTCATCCACGGTTTGTCTTTCGAAGACATAACAACAACTTTACAAGGAAACGCAGATAGACATTCTAAGAAGTACTTGTAGAAATTCTCAGTTTTTTTGTCAACACATGATTCGTTATAGACATCAGAAAAAGTACAATCATTTAGTTTTGAGAGAAATTTAGACACATTACAATCTCTCGTATCATATAATATCCTCTTGTTTTCACAGGTATATCGAGAGTTTGAAAAGACATTCGAGTGTAAAAATACTTTATTATGTGAACCACGACGCTTCAGACTCAGTGGTGGACAAACTTGAGCAGGTGGATACGAGCCGTCAAGGGATTTCCTAACAAGGATGCGATCTAAAATACTGTTACCGCGAGTAGGCTCAACAACTTTATCAATTAAATCAAAAGAACTTTGCAAAAGACATGTATCAAAATTGTTCAAATCACTCGCAATAATGATATTTATGTCCGGCACATCATTTGTGACAGACTTAATGTGATCACATAAAGCGTCCGAGATGCTATTCCTGTCAGAAACAGATAATTGTGGAGGAATGTACAAAGCAACTAACATCATCTAGTCTTCATCTTTGATGTCGACTTTTTCATGAGGACTTCCATTATAAAACGGATCATGAAATTCCCTTGATAATCAACTTAATTTCCACTTAGTTAGGATGCTTATTAGCAAATATTCATTCCTTTTGATATCCAACTTGTTTCATACTATTTATTTAGGAGAGTCATCCCGGGAGTATATAAATATGAAAATTTTGACTTTTTTCAAAAGTGCTCAAATAATTGTTTGGACCACGGGAACGTAATCTCCACAAAAAACTGAATCTTTTGATGTAAAAATTTTCACTGTATACAGGTACTTGTTTGAGTAGACACTCTACCTATATATATCCCTACTATATGGCCTATACCCTCGTGATAAACCTTCGGTAGAACACTCGTGACTCTTTGTACAAACAACGTTCAGTGCCCCTTAATTTCTCATGGGTCCGGATTTTAACGTAGTTCCCCCCCCCCAAATAGCCAGGCCTACAAATTAAGCTTTATGATATTCGCTGCCGATGGCTTCCCCGCCCCACCCCTGAGCAAGCTTTTAGGGAGACGCATGCATGTATTTATTTCAGTGCGCTTGATCAACCCTTGTTCACGATATTACTTCAGGACAATTGACACTTCTTCTCTGTTCTTCTTGCTAACCATGAGCCAGCCAGCATGAACATTAGTTTCGATGGAAAATCGAGTTCCTTTCACTTGAATAACATTAACAGCATAATTTCAACTTTTTTTGCGTCATTGAAGCAATACATCTGATCGACGAGATGGACTTCAGAGTTTGAGGAGCATATCATCTCGATAAATCATTGACCAAATCAGAACAGAAATAAGTTACTTAGCGTGAGAAAAGTTAGTTTGATACGATGAAAGTTTAAAGTGTCGAACCAATTTTCTTATGCTCTCGTGATTATACGCATCACAGGGTTGGAACCGGCCGTCCGGTTCCGGGCCATGAATTTTGAAGACCGGCCGTTTGGTTAATTTTGTTAGACCTATATGTTGACCATTAGCGACGCATTCACTCTATAGAAGAAATCGTTAAGTCAATCAAAAGAAAAACAGCATTAAAGGAGCATGAATAATAAATTTAGCATATTTGAAGAGTACCTACCTGTACGTGTGCTACGTAACATAAGTATTGCACTGTTGCTTTTTATACAGTCAAAAATATTCCTAACTTATGCATGTTCTTAAACATATATACTTTATTTCAAATAAAAAATTCTGAAGCCTATGTTATTTGAATTTTAAAGCAGCAAAGCAAAAATCAAGCTTCTCTTTCTTTTAATTAAGGTCCACCTTGTTTCTATCGACCTTTGAAAGCGCAGGACGCACATGTCTCTGATGATTCTACTCATTTTTAGCGCTGGTGAAATCGACCTCAAAAGAAAGAGCAGCTCGAGCTTTGCTATGGTGCTATGATCTCTCGTCATTTGGTCAACTGCGTGATTTTTTAAAGCAAAGTGCCGATGTAACATTGCAGATGAATTGTAGACAAAACAACTGTTTCATGGTTAAAATATAATCCGCGACGCCTTTCGTCAAGCGGTACGTCGTATTTACAGATAAATCATGAATAAACGTTTATATACCAAATGAAATAAAAGAAAGTGAGTTAAAGTCAAAGGTCAGAAGCTAGAAGTCAGATCCACGGTAGCGTGAGCGTTATCACTGTTTGGTTTTTCTACACACAATTTTGGTCTTGTGACGTTGATGATTTTCGCTTCTAGGAATGGCACATTTATTTTACACAATTATGTATAATAGGCCTATGGCTAAATTTTGCCTCGAGACTGCCTTCACCTAAGAGCTTATAGGGCCTACGTGTATAGCTAACATATGTGTGAACTACAAACACACTTGGTATTAATTAAGCCTATATTGGATAATGCGGTGTTAATAAACAGTTCGCCACACGAGCTCACACGTATAAGGAGCACGTCAATGACTAATCAAAATAGGCCCATCCCCCTCCAAGTGAATCGCTGCCTTAAACATTGCTTGAATTTCTTATTGATTAAAAACCGCATTGAATAAACCGCCCGTAGTAGGCTACTACTTTAGGTCTATACATAGGAGAACATGGTCAAATTCCTATATACCTCAAAATCTTAAGTTCATTAGGCCAAGTCCATATATTTTTTGTAGGTATAAATCAAATTATATTTTTCTATCCATGAAATCTGAAAGTTGTTTCTAAACTAAAATTTTACGCAAAATCCCAATTTCGAATTTTAAAAATAATCTATCGAGCTCATCAGAAGATATTTGCAATTTACTGATCGGAATCGATCTAGTTAATAAAGCTCTGGGGTAAATACGATCCATCGATGAATCCGACTACCTTTCAAATTCTATCCCACAAGAAAGAATTTCGTCTTTATGCCCCGAATTAAAAACTGGATTTTGAACTCACATACCGATATATCCTATATATATAATGAACACCGATATATAATCCAGATATATAATGCACCTCAAAATTACTCTCAAAAGAAAATTTCTGCGGAAAAATGTGATTAGACCTAAACAAAAACAAACAATGAGATATCATTTATCACAAAACTTGTCATTCAAACTACGTAGAATTACATTGTATTTATTGCGTTCGTCTTCAAAGTCGGTGACTCGTTGTGATTCCTCATCCAGCACCAATGTACCAATCAGTACTTCGTCAAAAACGTTTTGCTTTTTCACCAGATCCTGAACGCGTTGTCTATATCTTAGATAAACAAGAACCTGTGATAGCCACTATTACAGCTCTCAATGCTCGAATTTGAGAGAGGCAAGGTCAGACTGAAGACACAGCAAAATGACCTGCTCAGTACAACCCGAAAAGATGTGTAACGTAGCCTATTGACTTATGTCAACGATTACATGTATATTTTGTTGGGAGAGGGCTTATTGGGATCTATTGGGATTTATTGGGATTGGGGTGGATTTTTGATAGCCCAATCACAACCCAATCCCAATAGCTATTGGGATCCCAATGGGAATCCCAATCCCAACGGCAAGCCTATGTTGACAAAGACAATGTTCACTTGTACATCACAAAAGCACAAAGACTAAGTGCTATTCAATATTTTCGTAGAAGTCATGTCTCTCGAACACAGTCCGTGGGTGATTTAATTTTTTGACTACCTTTTCAACTCGTCAAAATATTTTATCAACACGCTTGAAGTTTATTAGTACACGAGAGTTCTCTTCCACAATATTTGATGATTTTCGAAACATCAGATAGATCTAATTAGTGCCTTCATAGATAAGTAAAGTTTCCCATCATCATTGAAGTATTAGTATTGTATTGTATTCACGACATGTGACATGCATGTGACTAATCTAAATACAGTAAATTCAAACGAACAAACTAGAAAACATGGAGTAAAAAAAGGAAACTAAGATAGAGACGACGCGTTTCTTATTTTTTTAAATTGATTTAATCAACGATTTTTTTATTGACTGCGTCAAAGCAATTAAAGTGGTTTCCAATCAAGTAAAAGCATAAGCAACGGAAATTTGTGGATTTTATAAGTCCCCAGGAATTTGCCAAACTACCTTCATAACATTTTCCTGTGTGAAGCCCACTCTATTTTTGCAACAAAGTGAAATATAATAGCCACTTTTCATACTTAAATTAGTATAACATTATGGCATTTCGGACATGATTATTTCCTATATTTGTATTCAAATCAAATGCATTAGACTAAATGCATAGTGGTAGCGACAAGACGAAAAAATCTGACGCAAATACAGTCATACGCCTCCCGACTCAAGATCGAATCATCAAACTGTGGCTCGCGATTACAAGAAGTAATTGAAAATGTCAAAAAGAACTTGTAAAATATCATTCTATACCGGAGAAAAATTACCGTAAAGAAAGACTTCCGCTTAAGATAATTTAACCGTTATCATCCCAACGTTCCCATTTGGAAACATGCATTTAAGGAGCTCATGTTATGTTATATCTAATTTTTTAATTAGGATTCCTTGACGAAATTATCGTCATAGATGAATCATTTTTATTTTCAGTGAATTCGTGTAATAATTCACTTCCGTCACGTTTAGAATTGAATTTATATTTTACAATTTCTTCCATGAATATAAGCAATTTTTTGAAAACTCATTCATGTGCCAAATTCCATCTATTCAAGCTAAACATCATCCTGCGAAAGACCAATAGACCTTACATCACCACTTCATCATAAAAATTCTATCATTTATCATGGAATTACAAAATTACGTGTAAGTTTCTACCAATGTTTCCATTTGGGAACGTTGGGATAAAACCAGGCTTGCCGTGGGAACTGATTTTGAATTCCCATCCCATTCCCACGGGATTTTTCAGTATATCCCATCAAAATTCCCATGGCTCATTACTCTTCCTATATACGGTTTATGGTTCTCTTCTTTCGGACTACAAGTCGATTAACGGATTTTCGTAATTGAACTGATGAGATTAAGCGATTTTAGTTGACCTATCTTTTGGATGAAAAAGTATTGGCATATCAATCTATCTTATTTTGTAATTTCCAAAAATTGCAAATTTTTACTAATTATCAAAAATATCTATCATTTTGTTTCAGGGATTAGTCAATCAATAAAGACGAGTTCATCGAAATAGTCTTCGATTACATATAGGCCTATACATACACATATTCGCATGTCTATTCACTCTGATTCACTTCATGCGGTTCCGTACTTGTGATGAACATGGCAAACTTCTAGCTCATCGCAATATCATATTTAAGTTTACAATACAAGTACAGTGCCTGTATACAAGCAATGAAGTCAATACTTCGCCTACGCATATTTCTATGACTTATCAACAGAAAACTACTGATTTATGAATATGTGACAATACGCTCGCTCGCATCCCATGTATTTAGGTACGGTGTAATTCCAGTTCTATCTAACTTTGATGATAAAGCCACAAATGCAAAAAGACAAATTTATATTCGAGAAACAAACGTTCATTGAAAATTTGTCCAAGGATTGACAAACGTTGCTGCTAAAAAGGCATCAAACATTAAAAATATCAATGGATTGATGAAAGCTACATATTATAAACACTCTCCAATGTAGGCCCTATTATGTATAAAGGCCTACGAATGACAGTACTACAATCTAAGAATAGCAGATCTTCAATAAATTATCAATGGACTAACAACCGTTACTTTGAGACCCGCGTGATGCCGAATGAAGACCATCGATGGATTAACAAGCGTCACTTTGAAAACCATCAAGGCAAAAGAAAATACTCAAGAAAATATCAATGGATTAACAAACAAAATGCGGGTATAAAAACAATCATGAGAATAGCAGATGCTGAAGTAAAATATCAATGGATTAACAAACGCAAAACGCTACCATGCGGCAATGAAGGCTATCAAGAGAATAGCTGACGCTCTAGAAAAATATCAATGGATTAACAAACGTTTCTACGGGTATGAAAATCTAGAGAATAGCCGATGCACTAGAAAAATGTCAATGGATAAACAAACGTCGTTATGAAATATATCAAATGAATAACAAATGTTCATGCAAACCTAGGAACTGAATTATAATACAGTCTCTAACTTACAAGCATATTTTGTGTAAATCATAGCGCTGAGCTTGTCAGGCTTGAGCCTTTTTCGAAGCTTTGATAAGAGAATCCTTGCCTCGCTGAATAGTCTTTCTACAGAAGCCGATGACACTGGGGTGGAAAAAAGAATTTTTGCACACTTTGACAAAAGTCTCATTTGTGGTCCTTTCTCTTTCCAAAAATCCTTGGTCGGATGTCTGGAGGCCACACGAATGTTCTCAAAAAGCAACATTTCTGTTTCAAGTTGTTCATGAAGCGAAGTCTTCATGCGCTTTGGGCGTGGAGCAAACAATGTCTCAAACGGATCGCTGGATGTCGAGGGCTCACGTTCCTGGTTATCACTGACTTTGTCCGTGGGGATATCAGATATATGCATTGAATCAAGCAGCTGATTCAAATAGTTCACAACACTCGATTTGAATCCTTGCATCTCCTGCTCCCATTCATTCATGAACACCTGCAATTCTCGGGTCTTTTTGCTGGAATATCTAAGAGTTTTCATCATATCCAAAGCCGTGTTGCAGACATCAATGCCTGACAAATAACAAGCCGCTTTTGCAAATGATGAACTACAATATGGCCACAGCTTCTTTCTCATTTGGTTTCGTAGAAGGCAGCAAGTCTCCCGAGCGATGGCAGGCACTTCTTCACTAATCTGCATTTGGAACAAGTGAATATCCAAAGTAAGATAGTTCAGGTAAGATAGATGAGAAGTTGGCTCATCAACCTCAACTCTGTCAAAGAAGCACTTGACGGCTTCCATAATATCCAACAGAGATTTCAGTGAAGGTAAAGGTGGCAAATTGTCAGATACATGACAGTCTTCTTCTGACAGAAATGCAGTGTAGTTGTCCACCGCAGATCGAAGTCGAGAATGTTGAAAGCGCCATGGGCGAGTCGTGCTTTTATCAGGAATAGCAGCACGCTTCAGTCGCTTCGCATTTTGGTCGCGTACATTATAGAAAGATTCCACAGAAGTCAGATTAGACAGTATGCCACTTAGTAATTCTGGTGGAGACTTCTCGAAAACGTCTTTGACACAAGTCGACAAGGCATGTTCGGTACAACCAATTCTACCACCCAAATTCAGCGTCGTTGGATAACGGCCGTCGAACGCTGCGACCATTTTCGGTTCGTTGTCACTAACTATAAAGATGGGTTGAGAGAGCTCACCCTGTTTTGCATCATCCGGTGACTTAATGCATTCTTCGAGAATTTTGAAAGTGAACGAAGCGTCGTGTGCTACATCATCCAAATCACAAATCTTAAGTGGATAACTGAACCAACGCCAATCTTTATCGAGTCCACAACCAACAATAGCAAAATAGGAAAGTCGATGTTCATGTCTTCCAGGCCAAAAATCAATCATGCATGATACACCAGCATCCGGATCGTTGAGACTGTTTCTAAAATGATGTTGCAACTTCGCATGGGATTGCTCTCCCTCAGTCATTAACCCCGATGAAATGTAAGTTCTTCCGATGGAATAGTCATTGATCTTGTTGTTTCTGTGAGTTACCGAAGAAGCGAAGTTTAGGCAAGAAGATGCAATTTGAGCCATGGCGTTGATGGACACAGTGGGATGGGCACAAACAAGCTTCACTACATGCTGCTGCCATTGTTCTTTTGCTTCTTTCGGAAGAGGAGGCTTGCTTGTTGATGGAGCACACTGAAAACTTCGGTGAATGGTGAGTTGATTGGATGTCGACGTCGCCGTTGCGCAGTTTTTCTCGAGATGGCGCTTTATTGCACTGACCCCACTCTGTTTGACCCACTGTCCTCTTGTCTTCTTAAACCAAAGAAACAATTTCTTACAGGCATCACAATAAAGGAAAAGGGCCAACAATGGTTTCTTGTCGTCTCCTGAGCTATCGGCAACCGGTGACATGTCCACTTGCACGGCCTTTATCCTCGAATCAAGATTGGCACTACCACTGGTTAATGACTTCGGTGGCGGAACAAAAGATACACGAGCAGCAGAAATGTGCTGCTGCAGAGTTTTTTTGTCTACTTCGAAGAACTTGTTCGAAGACATCGCAGTGATGACCTGCCTCAGAGTGGGAACTGTAGTTGCAGACGATTATAATTACATCATATAGCTCAGTTCCTCTTCGGTCTGCAGCTTAATGAATCATCGCCAAGCGTCAATCAGGGGAAAAGAATGTTTTGCGAGCTCACATTCCCTCACTTGAATTGTCAAAAGTTGCGTAAGTGAAATTGATAATGCAGCGCACTGGACGAGAGAATCGGTCGGTCACTGACATGGATACTGATTCTCCTCCCGTCGGTTGATGATGCGAATTGACAGATAATTACATAATCCAGGTTCTCTCTCTCTCTCTCATTCAAGACCGATATCAGTCTTCTTATAAGATTGATAAGCCAAGAAAAGAATTGTTATGATGATGGTTACCGACCCGTGTTTCGTCACCCTGACAGAATCATGCTTTTTTCAGACAAGGACAGCCTGCTTACTGTAGACACACCTGTACAATGTACATGTATAAATGTTGTATTTTCACTTCAATCTGTGCGTCATTCATGAGCGGCTTCGCCTAGTCATCCAGTAAGATGAGTGCAACTACAGCCTGCATTCTCGCTTTCTCACAACCTTTGCAAACCAAAAAAGAGTTGATACTTTCAAATAAGATTTAAATTTATCTTATTTTGGTGATCAAAATTTTTATTTAATTCCCATGGGATTCCCATGACCTGAAGCAAGATTCCCATCTCATGGGAATTTCCATTCCCACGGCAAGCCTGGATAAAACCCAAGATACTTATGTGTGATAAGTGAGAAAGCAATTTATGTGTAGTCTTTTCCGACACTTCCCACACATCTTTCTTGTGTTTGATTTGCAAAGTACGCATCGTCCCTGGGACGCAGAAACTACAAAATGCCCGGTTTGGTCTTTTTGGACTTCAGTGACCACACGTGCCGTTGGGCCACCCAATCTGTTTCGAGGAACCTTTTGGCTTTTCAGTAGAGAAACAGTGACTTGTCTTACGAACTCAATGTGGGCAATTGGACTGTCAGGGTGAAGATAATTGTACATTTTCCAGCTTGCCACGCATAAAGTATTGATGGAATTTATAAAAAGATTATGCCACCATTTTTTGCCTCTGATAGTCGGGCGGTATGATCCCAAAAGTTTGTCGAAGACATCGACGCCTCCCATTTTCTTATTATATGAGTCAACGAGTTTTGGCTGCGTGACTGCTATTCGTTTTCTTTCTTTGAAAGAGTACCTCTAACAATGCCGAATTGGAAAGACGGTATCAAAGTTTGTGGCAAGCATAACCGTTGCACTGTCTTTCCAAGAGCATACCATTATTTTCCCATCCGACGAATAATCATACGATCCTCTCTCCTTTTTACTTAGTGCCTCCTTTGACAGTGGGCATTTATTGGTCCTGTTTGATCTGATCGTTCCAGTGGCTCGGATTCCAAGTTCCGCCAAACGATCTAGAGTAAAATAGGAGGTAAAAAATTATCAAAGTATAGCTCCTTCTCATTGAGATTTTCTACAAGATTAGCCAATTTCAAAACAACACTTTCACCCAACGGTGCAACCCTCTCTTCACTTTTCCCTGTGTATATTTCCAAGTGGTACGGATAGCCGTCAGAGGAACAGAGCGTTCAGAGCTTATAACCGAAGCGAATAGGCTTACCTCGTATGAATTGTTTGGTAGAGTGATGCCCGTAGTAGGGCACCATTGACTCGTCAATGGATAAATTTTGTGAAAACACACCAAACTGTCGGAGATTTTTGTTCATCAGATCATAGATGGGCACAACTTTCGCGCATTTGGAAGGGCCGAGATCATTGTTATCTGATAAGTGGAGGTATTTTTTCAACAGCTGAAATCTATTACGCACCACAGATGAAGCGACGAATGGTAATGAAAAGTCTTCCGACGTACTCCAATAGTCTCTCTCTTGAGGAAGTCTGACATATCCAGAATACAATAAAATTCCCAGAAACTGTTCCATTTCGAGATTTGTTGTCGAGAAGCTTATGTCATTTTTGACTTCATGAGCTATTAGCTTCGTTGACCAAATGAAATATTAAATTTTCATCAGCATAAAGCCTAAACAATGCGAAAGGCGATAAAGCTGCATTGTGAGCGTAAAGTATATCCAAAGGATCTGCAGCATCAATATCTGTAAAGTCACTAGAATGATCTGATTTTTTCCAAATTCGCTGACGCTTTGCAGGGGGAGGTATTACTAGTTCATCATCTTCACTGGCTTGGATTACTTCAAATATTCCTGTCGCATTTTCTGTCTCACTGGTTGGTTGGAGAACTTCTCCACAAACATCTTCTGTTTCAGATTCAACGTCTCCTCTCTCATCATTCGGCAATATTGCGATAGTCGGTAAAATATCGTCATCACTATCCTCAGAAATAAGCGCAACGGCTTGCTCCACTGTTAGCAACTTCTAGATTTTAACACCCACTAGTCCGAGAAATGCAGTCAATTGCATTTTATCGCATTCAAATATCCAAATACCGCTTTCGGATATCATAATAGACCATCTAAGTATCCAAAAAGTGCATTCATTAGTCAAAAGAAAACAATCATGTGTCACACTAGCATACTCAAGTGTCACGCTAGATCAATCATTAATAAATTTGTTCATACAAGTATCGAATGGTAGAATTTTATCAGCACCAAAACCTATTTATTAGCTTTGCTTATGTTTAACTCAGGTTTTTAATTTCAAGAAAAATTGGTTAATTTCCTTATATCATCACTTAATATGCAAAGAAAAAACAATCATCTATTCCAATAGTCTATAATAAGCAAGTCTCTATAATAAAAAGTCACTCAAGCAATTACACAAGAATGTCAACCTTCTCTATACAGGCAGGAATGTAACTTTGCGAGTGGTTGAACCAAGCGATTGACTTCTGCGGTGTAACTACCGCTACTGACTGCTCGGCCAGTTGGGTCAGAATTGCCAATCTTCTTTCATGAGATTCGTTTATCAACTGGTCCCGAATCTCTTCCAACTGATTCTTTAGCGCCCATTTAAATGCACTGAATGCATTCTCGACTTAGAAAGGGTGAGTAGGGAGGAAGAAAAATGCATTCATGTACGTCTCTCAGATCAGGACCACTTTCGGCTTGGCTTCTGCTTGCGATCAAATGACAAGAGGCATTGTCGAAAATAAATCGAATCGCGTTTTCGTGGGTGGCTGACAGAATTTCGAGGAACTGTCGAAAACGGTCTCCAGTCATGCTGCCTTCTAGAATATCATGGTGCAGAAGGCCTCTGGTATTACTGACGGCAAATACAACAGTAAAGTTTTTGCCTCGTCTCCCACCTATTGTCCGCACAGCTCGCGATCCAACTATCGCTCTTCCTCGAGTTCTTCGAGTCCATAGATTGATGCCACATTCATCGATGAACACCAGTTCATTATTTAAGCCATTGAGCATTAACCACTGAGCATAGTCATGTCTTAGAGTTTTTACATGGTCTGTGTTCCTCTCTGAGGGGCAATCTTCCATTTTTTTCATTACAATGAGCCTTCCTTTCAAACAACGACCTAAGGAAGTGGTCGACAAAGGAGGCTTATTGGGGAGGCGGCGATTGACGTAAGGTGAAAGCAGGTTTCTCCTGCACGATTTCAGCACACGCGTTACCAATTTCGTCATCAATCTTATGATGTGTGCGGCCACCTCGAGGAACAACCACGACACCGTCGCAAAGACGTGCACGGCGAATGATCGCATAAGCGGTATTGGACTTAATATTTAATTGCTCTGCCGGTTGTAGGTAGTCATCTCCCCTATCTGCTGCATTGCAAAGCCTTTGCTTATCTTCCGCACTGATTCTTTGTCGCATCTTGACACATGAATGAACATTTTGACAAATGCTTGCTCTATATTGACTGTTGAACAGTTCTTACTAACAATGGACAATCGAATGCGTTACTTAGACACCCGATTGAACCAAATAGACAACTGCTTGAAGATAATTGACAACTGATTGCGTTACATTGATTGATGATTTGATTCAGTGGACACATGGGTGGTAGAACCTGTAACACAGTGATATACCAGTAAATGTGAATCTGATTCTTGGAATACAGAATACAAACAATATCACTGTAAGCGTGAGACTGAGTAAACAGAAGTA
Organism: Prostheceraeus crozeri; assembly: GCA_907163375.1. NCBI lineage: Eukaryota > Metazoa > Platyhelminthes > Polycladida > Euryleptidae > Prostheceraeus > Prostheceraeus crozeri. The sequence continues at coordinate 124,817 of CAJQUW010014418.1, forward strand.
TCAAGTGAGGTCTGAGATTGGAAGAATGCACCCATCATGGATCTATATCCATGTATTTCCATTGAACGAGCTAATTCATGAAGGATAGAATTCTATGGTAACCTGACGTCAGAGCCTCAACGTCATGACATCGATAGCCTTGCATGAATATGAGGCATGCAGCCAAACTCTCCCATAAATAGCTGCTTTCTATGGTTCTTTGTTCTTTACTTCAATTGATACAGGAACGACTTGAAAAGAGATCCATTAGTGCCCGGTCATTTTCATGCAAGGCTACCTATGGATAACATGAAAAAGAGAAGCAGATTCATTTGTCAATAGCCATCAATAGTGCCAACATTCAACGCTTATTGATGAATTACGCAAAATGACGTTGGTGGATTTTTCTCATTCTTGATACTGAATCCTCCCAACGTTCCCATTTGGGAACATGTTTGAAATACTACATGAAAACAGATATCTATGTCAATGAAATTTTGTACACACTGATCAAGCATTATTCATCAAAAAGGAATTGTTTTTAGAATGATTTTTCTGCATATGGGATGAAAACAGTTAAGCTGGCCTAAAGAAACAAATGTGTAAAATGATATGCAAAGAAGGGCGCGAGGTGGTCAGAAACTTTCGTGCAGATGACGAAATGCTGATTACAATACTTGAAATCACAAGGGAATAGCCATTTTCAACTCTAACAGCAATCAAGGAAAAGTTAGAAACGCGGCTCCCGAACATACTAAGTGTGAGTATCTCAACAATGGGCCGGATGAATAAAAACAAGTAAATACTTCAAGAACTTACTTGCAAGTAAAAGTTACAGGTCGAAGTAGTTGCTTTAGAGTAAAAGTTCTTGCTCGAATTCTGATGAATAATCGTTTACTTTTACTTGCAAGCAATTACTCTCGCCTTGAAGGAAATTTCATTTCCTTTGACGTCATATAAAAGCATAAGCAAGCCGAGTGACGTTATCTTCCGAAATATCAACCAATGTAGTAGTTGCACGTGAATCAAGGTCATTTTCACCTGATATGACGCAGGTCTACTGTATCATATGCAAGTACTATTTCAGTGTTCAGTATTTCAACATGTCTCTGCCAACAAACAAACTGTACTGCGACATAGGTGATATCGAAGACAGTGAAAATGAAGAAAACGAAGATCCGGAGTCCCTTGAATGTAGTACGGAGATGATTGTTTTAGTAAATGTGATAAAGTATTATAAGATCTTGCTTTCAAAAAGTCAATTGCCAGAAATGAAATCGAAGAAAGTCGAAGCAACAAAAATCGCAGTTGAGGAGGTGTATAAGAAGACGGGGAAACGTTATGACTGCAAAGCAATCCTCAAAAAGATAGCGAATATGAAAAGCCGAATAAAGAAGAAGACTGACCGAAATAGTACGGGTAATAGAAAAATCAAGTTACTCGATTAGGAAAAACAATTTCTGAAGCTTATGGATTCTGAAGAAAATCCAGTTTTTACCCGAGTATCAGGTAAGGAAATACAAATACTAAAAATATCATAAACTTGTATGATTAAGTCTCTGTAAATTAGGAATTCTAACGTTCACTTTTTCTATAAGCCCCCCGTCACGATTGAATAATTTCATGTATTATAAGAGTCATCTGGTACCTGTTATCATAATTAATGTAATGTTTCTATCTTAAAATGTAGTCATGGATAGATATCTAAATGATGTGGAGATATCACAAGGATCAATGTGACCAGAGTTAAACATTATTCGAGTAGAAGAAAGTTATGCTGATATTTTATTTTGATATTTTATTAAACATTAATTATGCTAGTTATTAACATTAAATATCAACTTCGCTTAAACTTCAACCAAAGTGTCATCTGTCACGTGGTATACTTTTATCAAAGACCATCGTTGACATCATCTTTGATCTTTGTACATGTAACTTACATATTTTTATTACAGGAAGCGTCTTAGCCGGATGCACACCAATAGCCGCAACGAGTTGTCCTTTATCTGCTTTCCCTACAAGCACCGAGTCTGTTGAAGAATCTCCGAAGACGGACAGATGTGTCAAAAGTCGAGTCTCGAAACCGGAGAAGAGATGCCTTTCACAGGAAACCGAGGAGACGAGAAGGCTTACAAATTCTGAGTTGCAACGACTGGTTCTGCTGGAGCAGCTATCTTATTTCAGAATGAAAAAACGTCTTCTCATGGAGAAACAGGCTAGAGAACCCCAGTGACAAATCCGTTACATGTGTTGATTTGTTAATGAAACGATTTGTACTGAACTATTGTGTTTTTACTAAAATACTTTGTAGAGTTTATCTACAATGTTTTCATAAAATATGGTCTCTAAATTGCAGCCTGATTCAATCGAGTCTCGCGTCTTAGGATTAAATGGAACAAGTCAGAGGCATAAATACTCTAAAAGCTTTTAATCTTACCTATCGAATGAGATTTACCTAAAACAGTTTCACATCTTCTCATATGAACTGGACAGCGGTCAAAAGAGAGAAATCGCTCATTTCACAAAATCGCCACTCTCTTCTTTTATTTGCCACTTTTTTCGCTGAAATCGGTTCAGATTTAAGGTATTTATGACAAGAAAAGATATTCTGTAGACCTATTTCAGAATCTGATGAACTCAATGCTCTTATGATTTGATTTTGAACGATCTTAAAATGTGCTTCAAGATTATGATATGCTATGATGATACTAGTCTATTGATGACTATACATTGTTGGTTTAATCTAAATTTTTAGAGTACGTGTATAAGTCATAGGCCTACAGCTTAATGATATATAATCTTATCGTAGGCTAACTGTGAATGTTTGAATTTACTAATGATGCGCCCGTATAGGATTGTTTTGATTTACATTAGGCCTATGTTCTAATACTAGGCCTAATAGTACCGCAATTTCCTGCATAAAGAATCGGTTTAAATAAAATCGACCTGCAAATCATGTTTCGAAATACACGTGCAATGTAAAAGTACAAAATACATATACAAACCTATTATTAAAATTGATGCATCTCTATTAACTTAGTAAAGATATATCAATTTTAACAAACCATTTTAAAAATGCCTCGTCGCGTAGGCTATTCGTTCCGCTTGAACTAGTGTATAACGAATGCACATATAATAATATAGGAGGCTAGTAGTAAGTAAAACTCCACTTCTGGACCGCGCAAGATGGCCGCCGTCGCTGACGTCCCCCCCTCTGGAACGGCGGAGTGTCGTGGTCGGCCGCCGTGGTGCTTTGAGTCAGACGTCCCCCCCCTCTGGAACGACAGAGTGTCGTGGTGTGCCGGCCACGTGCGTCCGTCAGGTTCGCTGACGTCCCCCCCCCCTCTGGCCGACCGTCGTATAGCGCGCGGTGATGTGGTGTCTAGGTTGGCGTGGTGTGCCGGCCAGGTTGGCGTGGTGTGCCGGTCGTGTTGGGAGGGTGGACTGTCGTAGCTCACCTGAAAAAATCCTAAGTGTCAGAGTGGCTTTGTATGGGTAAAATTTTGAAAATTTTCCAAAGTGTGGAATTTCGACCTGGGACCGTCACCAAAACATTTTTCATCAAATTTCACTGACCCCCTCCCCCCCCGACAGCAATCTTCTAACTTTGGTTCTAGTGGACGGATTTTGTCTTACAGCTACTCGTTTGAAAGAGGAGAAAAAACTGCTCGACGCCATTTTTGCCGCGAGTCAATCGGACCAGCCGTTCAAAAGTTAGAGCTGTTACAAGATTTTAGGTCGGAGCTCGCTCACCTGAAAAAATCCTAAGTGTCAGAGTGGCTTTGTATGGGTAAAATTTTGAAAATTTTCCAAAGTGTGGAATTTCGACCTGGGACCGTCACCAAAACATTTTTCATCAAATTTCTCTGGGGGGGAGGGGGGGTCCGTGAAATTTGATGAAAAATGTTTTGGTAAAGGTCCCAGGTCGAAATTCGGAAGTTTTAAATTTTTCAAAATTTTCACCACACTGGAGCTCTCACACTTAGGAATTTTTTCACTTGTGGCATGTTACATGGACATGTGCTGACGGACCAACTTCCCGTGGTCATATGAGAATGGTTCAGGTGTCATATGATAGAGAATGATGAGACAAATCGTTTGCAACAAACCGCATGTCGCTACGATGAATACTTTCGGAGATAGAGCCATTTTAATTTTACTTCCGAGCATATATAAACCCCCGACAACGTAAGTCTGATCACTTCATCGAAAGACGAGGTAAGCGACGGTCGTCGCTCTGAGCTCCCGATATCGGGTGTTTCAAAGGACTCTATCTTTTGAAGTAGGCAAGCTATCTTCTTACTTCAAAGTTTGTATGATAGAGTTTGATAGTGTCTTTACTACTGATAAAATTTTTTAAAAGTAGTATGAGTAGTAAAATGCGGAATTTTTAAACAATTCTTAATTTTCAGTTTTTTCAAAGTTTTAACATGTAGACTAAGGTTTTCAAGTATGCTGAGTTCAAATCTGCTATCAGATTTGAAATTTAACTAAATCTAAGGCAGCTTTGAGGGGTTAGATTCCAGCTACTGATCACTACCTTTGACTCGGCGTTCCTGTTACCACTTCGGGGCAGTGACAATGATGTCTTCAGCTGTAAAGAGCGGGTATCGGTGAAGATCTCTCACTTCCCTAGTGATCAGTACAAGGCCTTCGGGCTGTCGACGGGATCGAGTGCCACTCACTACACTCAAATCTATCATTCCTGACTAAGTGTAATACTTTAGGAATATGACTGTACTACATGATTCCAAACTTATACAAATTTCATTATCTTACAGTTAACAATAAATCAGGCATGGCTAATGACAGGAACCGCAAATTCCATATTAAAATGTGCACATGTGGGCGAATCAATCGCAGTGCGGACGCCAAGGCTCATGTCAAGAAGGCGGGCACCGACCACATGATTATCCTGAATAGGGTTGCGTGTGTGAAGTGTAGAGTGCTGAAGGGTGTTGAGGATGAGGCGCGTTTCTATAGAGTGCATGCTGACTGTAGTGGAGGTCTGGTGAATGACGTGCGATTCACGCAGTTGATTGTTAAAGAGAGGGAGCGAATGTTGGCGATCGAGCGAGAGGGTAAGGTTGAGAATGTTGTTGAGAATGTTGTTGAGAATGATGAGTTGGCGAGAGCAGTTGCGTCGTTGGAGGCTGAGATTGAGCGAAAGAGAGTGCTTGAGAGTGATGATGAGGATGATTTGGATTTAGATAGGGAGCGTGTGAGGAAGCGTGTGAGGAAGTTGAGCTCTTCGTCGTCGGAGGTGTCAAACATTGTCATCACCGACCCCCCGAAGAGCTCATCTTCCCCAAAAGTGAAGAGTGGTGGGATTCGTATGTAGTCGGCGAGGTGCTTGAAGGATGAAGAGAAGAGGCATGTGTCGCAGCAGATGGCGCATGATTTGTTGGTGAATAAGTATGAGAGTTTGAAGAAGGTGAAGGATGAAGTTGTGAAGGAGTTGGATGAGTTGAAAAAGAAGGAACTGAAGTCGAAGGAGGTAGCGGATGAGAATATTAGAATGAGGCGTAGTGTGACTGATTTGAAGAGTAAGACGCCAGAGTTGGAAGAGAAGAATGATGAGTGTGAGAAGAGGGCGAGTGCTGCGGAGAGAAGAATGAGAGATGCAGAAGCGAAGGTTGAGGAGATGATGAAGGAGATGAGTGTGTTGAGAGCGAGGAATGTTGAGTTGGAGAGGACTGTGGCTCGGCGGGGTGATGAGAGGCAGGCGTATGAGAAGTTGGAGCGCATGAGGGATGAGTGGAATCGTGTGAATTAGGATCGTTTGTTTGAGTTTCACATCCCTATTCGGGATAATCATTTGGACGGTCAAGTACTCGTAAACCAGAATTTAGACGAGTCAATAATTTGTTACAACGACCATCCGACCAAGAAATGTCTGCATGCCAGCCTAAGAATGCGCGGCCATCTGTATAAATTCTCGATTCGGAAGCGGGCGAGACTGCCAAAGGATGGCTAACTTGGTAAGTGAAAAGTAAATAAGATAGTATATCCTATTCTAATACATATCATTTTCATTGCAGATCTTTGCCCGCCTTCACCACCCCATCACGACACTCCCGAGAACGAACCATCGGCTCTCTTAAGGGCCACCTAGGGGTAAGACATGATAGAACCTCCACGCGGTTTGCCCTGGGCAGTCTTCATTGTTGAAAACCCTATATAAGCCAGAAGATTGTAGCGCTTCTCATTCAATTTCAAGTCACGATGGAAGCGACATCTGCCAACAGCATTCCCGTCTTCATCGATGAAGACATTGCCATTCCCGAGTTCGTCATCCTCGACGAAAGGGATGAAGAGGATGATAAGGGGAAGATCAAGAGGATCGTTTGGACGGATGAGGTGTGGACTCCGAATACCACTCGCATCCGAAAGGTGCCAGATGCACCAGCACGACCTCGGCGGTATAGGGTCTATGACAACCTAACCGTCATACCCATTGACTATTCCAGCCAATAGTCAACTTAAATTCACACCCCGAGAACGAACCATCGGCTCTCTTAAGGGCCACCATGGGGCAAGACATGATAGAACCTCCACGCGGTTTGCTTTGGGCAGTCTTCGGACTGGCGAATACTATCATTAAGTTGAATCTGCTATCAGTCAACTTGAACGTTGCAAATGAAGTTCGGTGTAATACTTCCTTTCGACGGGCGTTCCTGTAAAGGGCGGCGGTGAAACCCGTAGCTATGTATACCGCAAGGGATATTCGGCAATGGTCAATCTTGTTTAACCTCTCTGCGTCATGTTTCCAAGTGATTGCCTCTGTCTCAACGTAGTATGCATTCGCGCCAGGGCGACATTTAGCCAACTGTCGAAGGTTGCCTAAAACTTTCCATTGCATACGTTATGAGAACCATGAGTTCTACCTGTCTCTATCAATGAGACGAATTGATGAATGGAATGAAATGGGAGGACACTCACGCGCCACACGCAACATAACACACTTCTCTCTTCCGTAGTCTAACAAGCTCTTTACACATGGATCGCAGTCGATTGCTATCCCTGTATCAGAAGTGTAAGCTATCTCAATTTATTTGACACTATTTCATCTACCATCATCGTCCATATGAAATGTTTTAAGATTTACAAGTTAGACTAAGCGTGCTACTATTTCCAAATGAAAAAGTATACATGGTTAAATCATCCACTTAAGCCCATCCGTAGTCTAACAAGCTCTTTACACATGGATCGCAGTCGATTGCTATCCCTGTATCAGAAGTGTAAGCTATCTTAATTTATTTGACACTATTTCATCTACCATCATCGTCCATATGAAATGTTTTAAGATTTACAAGTTAGACTAAGCGTGCTACTGTTTCCAAATGAAAATGTATACATGGTTAAATCATCCACTGAAGCCCCATTCAAGTAAGTCAGTATGAAAGCAAAGATAATATGAAATAAAAATTTATTATGGCATGTATTTCAAAAGGTCTTCATCGTCAATATCGTCCCAGAGTCTGGCTTCACATAGATAACAAAAACAGTTCAGTTGCTTTAATCGTTCTTCCACTGCGAGCCTCACTTTGTCAATATACTCCCACTCCGCCATAGTTCGTGGCTGGGAGTTAGGGGTGTACCACTCCCATAATTGGTGGAGGAATTTCGTGCTGGTGATCTCCATCACATCGTCAGCATCGTACTGGAGATACTTCCACCTCACGCCTGTTAAGTCGGGACACTCCTCACATACACTCTCTTCGTTGTCCACTGTAATGACAACTTTCTGATATTGTCCAGTCGGTACACCTTCTCTACCTTCCCCTTCGTTGGTGCGTTTGGTGCAACGAGCGCCTTTGGTGTTGAGGATGGAGAAGAGAATTTTGTGTTTGGTGTTGTCGGAGGGCTTGTCATGTTCACTGTGAATAATAACTTTGAAATGTTTTCTAATTCTTAAGTATAAACAAGCAACCAATCAGAATGAACAGCCAATGAATGATGAATACGAAAGTATATATGTAAAGTGACATTCATGTCATTTCACTCTGTCTTTGTGATATATAAGTGAAGTATTCTCTGGCGTATAAGTGAACTGCTCTCTCGTGAAGTCTCTATCTTGTTGAAGTATCAACCTCAAACTCGATTTCGTTGAAATGGTAAGTTGAAAATTTCTTCAATCATCTCTCAAACGTGTGGCTAATAGCATCTTCCTCAATTTCAGGCATCAACTTCATCACCAACGCCCTCCCTTCTCGAGGAAAGTTTAGAGTTGTTGAGTCAAAGTAGGTTGTAACAATACACTGAGACGTGAACAGAGATGATAGAATGATTTCTCTTTCAGGTGATGTGAGTTCCAGCTCAGGACTCTCGCGACAAGGCAACGAGTGGGAATGTGCCGACTGCGGACATATGTTTACAAGGAAGCACAGTCTCCTTCAACACATCAGACAACGTGTATGTCAACGCAAAGCGGCGTCAATCTCCGGAGGTGAAGTTGATTCTGACGATGACATCTCCTTTCCTTGCGATTTGTGCCCTCTTTCTTTTGATAGTCACTTTCAGCGATCTTCGCACAGACTTCAACACACGCATGCAAATGATCACTACACCAACGGTACCTCTATCATCTCCCTCATTAATGTTTCACACAATAATTTAGTACGCGACTACTGCATGGAGTCCAATACTCAAATAGTAGATTTTCCTGAGTGGCTCCTTCAAAATTCTAGCATTATCGAAGCGCTCTTCAACAAATTAGACAATTTTAGAATGAAGGCGCTCATCTACCTCAAACTAAAATATATTATGATAGATTTTCAAACGGGTCAAGTGACGGAGAGAATACAGTTTCATGTTCCTTCCTCTTCCGCAACTGAAGTTGTAGACTGCGAGTCTTGGCTAAATTTTCACATTCAATGTTTAAAATCAAATGTAGATAAATTCAATCAACGCGACAGCGCTCTCATTTTTGATGGTGTGGACTCAGCCATATTCAAAATTTCCCTATTAGAAAGTCATGCAGCTCGAGGCACATTTAAACTACCAAAAACGTTGTATAATAAGAAAGCTGTCATCAATGTCGATTGTAAATCACAGTGTTTCAAATATGCAGTCCTATCCATCCTTCACTATAATGATATCAACGCGCATCGAGATCGCACCTATAGCTATAGACAGTGGGAGGATGAACTAGACTTTGAAGGTTGTGACAGTGACAACATGAAAATCAAAGATGTAGAAACGTTCGAAAAACATAATAAGATTAAAATTGTCGTTCACGTGTGGGAGAAGGGGTTGAAGGGTGCCCGCTATAATTCACGTTCAACTTGCTATGAACGTGTAGTCAACCTCTTATTAGTAAAACAAGATGATAGCGAGGAATGGCACTACTGTGGTATTCCCAAAATCTCTCGCTTGTACACTCACTTGGGGCACTCTAAAAGAGGTGAACATTTTGTATGCGACCGCTGCATCCGCTCCTTTTGGAGTAAAGATAAATTTGAAACTCACTATGAATGGTGCAAGCGAGGTAAATTACAAATGGAACGCATGCCCAAAGATAAAATATTTTCACATAGGGATAATGGTGACGAATTAAGTCCCCTGCGTATCATTTACGCAGACATAGAATGCTACATTGATGATGTCATCCACAAACCAGCAGCCATATCCTGCTATGAAGTATGGCATGACCACTTTAGGAATAGACAAAACAAAATGCATACTTGGCAAGGTGAAGATTGTATTTCAAAATTTCTAGAATTTCTCGATAAAGCTGCTAAATTTCAACAATCATATGATTCACAATTGCAGCGTAAGTCACTACATATGTCAGATGAAGACAAACAGAAATTTGAAAGTTGCACATCGTGCCCTAAATGTCATAAAACGTTTGATGACGATAAAATTTAGAAAGTGCGTGATCATGATCACATCACTGGTAAATTTAGAAACGCACTCTGCTCCAAATGTAACTTTTCACTTAGGTTGAGACGTCGTGTACTACCCGTCATTTTTCATAACTTTAAGGACTATGACAGTCATATGCTCATAAAAGGAGGGTTGAGCCAGATGAAATCGTGGCAGTTCAATGTTATAGCACAAACGAGAGAAAAATTCATGGCAATGACAGCAAAAGTACCAGTAGATAAAACTAAAGAAAATAAGACAGTCTTCTTCGAAATAAAATTTTTAGATTCATTTCAATTCATGTCAGCGTCACTAGCTTCTCTCGTTCGAAATCTCAAGTTTCTTCCCCATAGTCAAACTTTGAAGAAACACTATCCAAACTTAACGGATGACATGATCACTCGCAAAGGAGTCTTTCCCTATGCGTATTTTAGCTCAATGTCTAAACTAAATGAAGCAACCCTTCCTTCCATTGACAAATTCAAAAACGATTTGACGGGTGAAGATTGTCCAGTAGAGGACTATGAACATGCTCAAGAGGCATGGTTAAAATTTGATTGTAAAACGTTTGGCGATTATATGATCGCTTACTTAGAATTAGATGTCATTTTGCTGGCTGATGTCTTTCAGGAATTTCGACGAGTGGCATTAGAAGAAGACAAATTAGATCCTATCCACTTTGTCAGTCTACCAGCCATGTCCTTTAAATCAGCCTTTAAAATGACTGGTGAGACCATTCATCTCTTACAAGACCCGGAGATGTATAATATATTTGAGCGCGGAATACGCTGTGGTCTCACATTTGTAAATATACATCATATAAAATCTGAAACAGTAGGTGATGATCATATCCACCTAAAGTACTATGACCAAAATAATTTATATGGTAGTTCACTGTCTAAACCACTACCTCATTCCGAGTTTAGTTGGTTAAATCAAGATGAGCTTGAGTATTACTCCAACCCTTCAAACATACTGAAGATTCCAGATGAAGGTGATTGGGGATATTATTTTGAAGTGGATTTGATTTATCCGAATAGCATTAAAAATAAAACTGCTGATTTCCCACTCGCACCTGAATCTGGTGAAGTGACTGAAGATATGTTTTCACCATTCATGTCACAATTTCATAATAACTTAACAGAGTGTGGACAGCCAAGGTACAAACCATGCCGCAAACTTTTACTCACACAATATGATAAGAAAAATTATCTCGTACACTTCTGCATATTAAAATTCTATTTAGAAATGGGCATGCTTCTAAAGTCAGTTCACCGCATTATCAAATTTAGACAGAAAGCCTTCCTCAAACCCTACATAGATAGTAACAGTCAAAAACGTGCACTCGCCCAAAATAATTTTGAAAAGGATTTTTATAAATATAAGAATAACAGTCTTTTCGGAAAGACCATGGAGGATGTTAGAAAACGTATGCATTACAAACTAGTCGTTGATGAACAAAAATATCACAAATTGACCTCATCACCTCTTTTCATTGATAGAGACATCATCGATGAGGATCTTGTGGGTGTTAAAATGATTAAATCAGAAGTTGAGTTGTGCAAACCCATCTATATTGGGCAAGCCGTTTTAGATTATTCCAAGCTTGAAATGTATCAACTCTTCTACAAAATATTAAAACCATGCACTCTCGTAAAAGAGGTTCGCTTGCTGGGTGGTGATACAGATAGTTTCTTTTTAGGAATTACCACTCAAAAAGATTTAAATTTTAATGAAGTAGGCAAGTCATAAGAAAAATATTTCGACACATCTAACTACAATCCCACTCATCCACTCTATTCCATACAGAAAAAAGCCAAACTTGGTTGTTTTAAGGATGAAACAGCAGGAAAGGAAATAGATGAAATGATTCTCCTCCGTCCTAAAATGTATTCCATGAAATTAAAAGAATGTGCAGATAGTATTAAGCGTGCTAAAGGTATATCAAAATCCATTGTTCATAAAATGAAACATCGGTCCTATAAGAAGGCCTATAAAAATAAAACTATAACGTTTGTCAATATGACAGTCTTAAAATCTCAAGTTCATACTGTGAAAACGTACACGTTCAAGAAACGAGCACTTTCAGCATGGGAGGATAAGAGGTGTTGGATAGGACATAACACATCTGTTCCACATGGACATCCTGACACAAACATACCTCCACCCAAAAGAATAAAACTCACGCTACCACATTCAGGAGATGTATTGACATAATCAACTTTAACTCAGTATTTTGATGTTGCTTTTTGTAGATATACATGGTTGTTTTATGTATCGCATTAGATCGTTTCTTCCTTGTGAATATATGCCTACAGTCAGCTCATTCCCCCTATATCTGTGAAAGACTTTTTCATATACATATTTTTATTTCAATAAACATATCACAATGACTTCACTTTGTTTTCCGAAACACTTAAGTTACGAGGGATTTAGTATCTTTCACATGGATGCACTTTTGTAAACCATTGGTAATTTTGATAGCAATAGAGGGTATAGTTTGTTTGACGACGGGATGATAGAAAATAGATTCAAACATCTTCTCGACTATTCCATATGAAGCGTCTTTATCATGAATGAAATCGCGTAAAATGTATCTTTTTTTCTCACCAACAGAAATAGGTCGAATCAAATCACTTTGAATGTAAAGGTGCTGTTCATGTTTATCAAGTGTCATTGGTGTTTCTATACCAATCGTATGCGCAGCAGTAAACACAGTTTGTAGCATTGAAAAACCAAAGAGTTTTTTCAAATTTTTACTCAATTGACATTGAATGTCATCGCCCAGTTTCAGAACAACGCGTTGATTTTCAATTGAAAACGAAATGTGGTGTGTCTCTACATCATAGTTACTTTTTATCACATGCTTCAACTTCTGTTGTATATAAGGATTTACTACATGAATGAAGCTTTCAACTGTATGATATAGACGCGGCATTATATTGATAGCAACTTTAGATTCTTCATAAGACTGGTAAATTTTCTTGATGCGATCACCATAGATGTCCACCCACCATTCATCATTAACTGAATCAGCTTTAGTGTGATATTCATGAGAAGCATACACCACACGCTTCCAATAATAGTGTATAATGTCTTACAAAATGGCGCAAGGTTGGAGAGAAATAAACTGTAAGTTTGTCATTATATTTCTGAATAACCAACTTATTTTTGTCCGCCATAATTTTCTCTCCATACTTC
>CAJQUW010014419.1:0-57376 GCA_907163375.1 Prostheceraeus crozeri
TTCAACACGAGTTCACAAACAATGCAAAATTCCTCGAATGGGCCGAGGACTTCTTGAAGTTAACGGAGTCCCCCGAGGGACGTGACTTGCCTTCTTTCATTTTTTATGGTTAATTACACTTACATTGTAAACTTCTTGTTTTTATTTCACAAATTCTGTAAATGGGATTCTGATTAGCAAATAATAGAACATTCATAGCATAATTTCTAATCTGTAAACGCATTATGAAAATAAATAAAATTGTCATCATAGTCACAATGGTCACAATTGTCGCATTTGAGCTAGCAGTCTCAAAACAAACAACTATCTATTCAAGTTCCGAAATAAATGTTCGCATCCCTGTTCTAATTCACTCACTTTAATTCAATCTCGGAACAGGCTGTTACAACCCCAGTACACAATTCATTGTACCGAACCTCGAAACATGAACTCAATTCAAATCTCAATCGGAACGCGGTTCCTATTCACATGACTGGAACGCGGTTCGAATTCAAATGTTCATATTTACATGTTTGGAACGCCATGTTCGCATCCTCGTTTAAATCCTCACTTTTTGCGTTCGCATTATTAACTACTGATGTGCATTGCCTTCAAAAATCTCTTATTTGTTGTTTCTGCTGGATTATTAAAAATATATGTTGCAATAAAATTTATTTACATTTATTATGTCGCACCCTGTATACGCTTCAAAACGTTCAATGCAACCGGAGAAGAACGTCCTTATATTTTTAGACTATATACCAGTAGGTTCTAACATATGGCTTGCGAATTTGACCCATCACGTCTAACGAAATTGACGTCTCAGCTGTGTTTCACATAGCACTGCCTAGACTTTCGTTAAGGTTTTGATTCGACTTTTTTATGAATATGAATGCCCAAAGCCTGCATTGCTCGAAAAGTTTTATTGTGCAGTGAAATCAGACCTCAACATTGCTGATAAGTTGATCTATGAAGAATTTTATGAGATTAACCCTTCTATTATGTGGCTGGTGACAAAATGTCACACACCTGACCATTGTTCATCTAGCGCCGCCTCTCAATCTCGAGGGTTTACAAAATCTGCTGACTTTGAATGAATTGTAATCATGTATTGATTGAAAGAGAAAAGATTTCAACAGCATTTCTCTTTCATTCGCAATATCGCATTCTTCATGGCTGGTCGTCCACGACGCTCTGCTGCTCCCGAATTCAATCAGCTGCTTGATAGGCACATCGAGCCTGTCAATGACGATGTTGCACCAGACAGTGAGACTGATGCAGATTATAACTCCGATGACGATGACGTAATCGTTCAGAGTGGAAGATCGACACCTTCTGAAGGCAGCTATTTTGGTCGAAACAAATACGAATGGAGCAAAGAAATGCCTACAAATAGAGGAAGACGAGGAAGAGAAAATATTCTACGACAGAGAGAAGGACCACTGAACGCTGCAAGGAATGTGACAGTTATTGTGGACTCTTTTTCGCTGTTTTTCACTGAGGAAATGCTCGATCTCATCATCGGTCTTACCAATAATTTCGCTGAACATTATCTCGAAAATGGTGGATGGATGGCTGATCGATGGAGTCCAATTGACAAAATTGAATTGCGGGCATTTATGTCGTGCTTACTTTTTGCCGGTGTTTCCAGATCTAACAATGAAAGCCTTCAGCAAATGTGGTCCTTGGAATTTGGAAGACCTTTCCTTCGTGCCGTCATGGGCTTTCAATGGTTTACCATGATAATGAAGTTTTTGCGATTTGACAACAAGCAAGATCGTTCACAAAGAATAGGAAGAGACAAAATGGCACATGCTAGAGAATTGTGGGAATTATTTATTCAGAAGTGTCGCACGAGCTATAATCCCAGTGGCAATTGTACAATGACTCTTTTGGGAACGTTGAGGGCGAACAAACCCGAAATTCCTCCTGAGTTTCAAAAGGATCGATGCAGAGAAATTCATTCGTCATTGCATGATTTCAACAACAAAATGACTCTTTGTTTATATGTTCCCAAGAGAGGGAAGTCAGTTATTTTGCTCTCCACGATGCACAACGAGATCCATTTGTCAGAAGGAGATTGCAAGCCAAATCTCATATTGGATTACAACTCAACGAAGGGGGCAGTGGACACCTTGGACCAGTGTGTTCATGCGTATAGCTCTTCACGTGGAACCAACCGATGGCCAAATAAAATTCTGTTCAACATTCTGGACATTGCTGCATTCAATGGATCAATCATTTTCTTCCAAAATCAACCCGATTGGAATTCCCGAAAATTGTCCAAAAGTAGATTGTACCTTCTTGAATTTTCTAAGGAATTGGCATTTGAACACATGGATCGTCGAGCACAAAGCATGAATTTGCCAGTTGCTGTTCGCCGCTTGCTTAGTGATCAAGGATTTAACAACCGTCAAATCTCCGCACACAATGATGCAGCGGCATCAAATTCTTCTCAAGCACGGGGTCGCTGCCATTTGTGCGACAATCGTACTTTGGTTCGAGTTCGTTGCTCTGAATGCCTTATGTTTAGCTGTAAAGATCATTCTTCCAAAGTAATCCGCTGTGACAAATGTCAAGAACAACAGTGATCTGTGTGAATTCTCATTTTACTTGTGCATACTTGAGTGTACAAATGAATCCAAAAGAAGACATATTTGCTTTTGTTGATAAATTCTGTAACAAAACATTGTTTTTGCTGATGAAAATCAAAATGAAGACATAAATGAAATTAACATCGCTAGCAATAAAAAAATAAAAATTGTAAAATCCAATAAGTAGAATGTTTAGATAGATAATTAATCAGCAGCGCAATTAATATTAATTGATGACATTTTGTCACTAGCTGCATAGCGAACGTGATTCCTTTCGCAGCATAATAGAAGGGTTAAATATACAACGCAAAATGAAAGCGAGGGCAAGACGTGAAAGCTTTAGATGATGATGAGGAGTCCGAGAGTTGAAATTATCGCATATTTTTGTGTATGAGATTTCTAGTAAGTGAGCCTATATATGATAAATGCCAACATGTATATGTTATTTCTTGCGGACAACCAGCCACTTATTAAAGCTGATTCAATAAGGTAGAATAAAAAGATATTTTTCCTAATTTTTTGAACTTTTTCGCTGCTGTGTCATTGGCAAGCGAAAGTATTGTATTACATATCTTTTAACACCTGAAAATACTTCTAAAAATATCTACATTAGATTTGCATTTTTTAATCTACAATGAAAGCACATGTACATGTATATTATGAAAATATCCAATAAGATAATTGAGAATGACAACGATCATGGAATAGACAATAAGGTACATGATCACGTGTTATTTTTTTTTATTATGTGATGCCAAGTTGATTAATCTTGCACATGATTTATCTTTGATATCATCAACCAATTGCGATTTCTATATGCCTAACAACTTGGCTATGGTCGAAATTACATTCATCCATTGATAATCTCATTTGCCCCTTTTTCTCAAAGCATCTGTTGTCCTTACAGACGCCAATATCTCATTGAAGAGGTACGCGAGAAGGTCCAAACCATATTCCCCAAACACCCAGAAGCAGGGTTGCTAGCCGTCCGCCTTTTGGACGGACGTCGGTTTTTCGTCCGCATTTTCTCTTCTGTCCGTTTTTTTAAATATGGACGGAAAATGGGCGTTTTTGATATCATTATTTATGTCTTGTGATGTAACTACTCATTATTTTTTATCTATTGATTCAGATGAAGCTTCTATAAATTTTGGTTCAATCGGTAGCACCCGTTTTTTGAGTTTGTATAGCTCACTGAATATTATTCTGGATAATTATTCAGTTATCAGGGTACATGTATTCTTTTTGCACTATCTTACCAGAAAGCCGTCTCGAGTTGTATCACAGTAGAGACTTCAGAGGATATGTGAATATCATTCTGATTCTTTTGTTGAGGTTCGTCTTGTGTTTCTGAAAGACGCATTAGAGATAATTCACAGAATTGAGTCATTCTTACATATGCAAGAGCCAATTGGTCATTCTTTCTTTCTTGAAGTAAAAGAACTCTTGGCTACTTTGGTAGGTCGCTGTTGTACTCCTCGTAGGTGCAGAGAAAGTGAGCAACGGAAAGTTCAAAGTTTTTGATCATATCGAAGATTACCTTATTAGAGAACCAAACATTGGTCCATCGATGAATGTGACAAAAGATGATGATCTGAAGAAAGTTTAGCAGGTTGCACGGGATATTTATGTCTCTGTTTCGAAAAATCTTTTGTGTTATTTCTAATTTAATGATAGGAATATTCGTAATCTGTGGAAGTTTTTATCATCTCAATCTTTTCTTGTGAGAGAAAATTCACACCACGAGAGTGCAACCAAGAACTTTGAAGGACTCATGAAGGACTTCTCGATCTTCTCAGTGGAATCATGACAGAAGCTGATTGTTCTCCTGCACGAGATGAATTTGTGAAATTTTTACTGATCCTGATGTTCCTAAGCTCATGAATATTAAGTCCACAGCAGTTCTTTCAAATTCGCGTAGAATCGATCACCTTTTTCGAGATGTGTTTCTGATTCAGATGATTTAATTCGATATCCACAGTTGTCAGTCATTTTCAAGGTACGCTGTGTATCCAACCACATTCGGCAGACGTCGAAAGAAATTGATCTATAAATAACCGTATTTTGACTTGTGTTAACAACCAGATATCGGAACAGCTATTGAGCGATAGAAAACTTATTGCCAGCCACCTGAAAAATGTTGGTGGCTGCGTCCACATGAATGCTCCAGATGAGCTGTGTGAAATTGCCGCTGATGGGCATAGAAAGGCGCAAAGAAACCACTCAGAGAAACCAACAGGCGCTGTCTGCGGTACATCAGAAACGAATAGAAGCTAGAAGCTATAGCAGCTTCACAGAAAGAAACTGAAATCGCGGAGAGCTATGCTCACAACTGCGAAGTGCTATGTTGAGCATGCTATGCCACCACATTGAAAATGGCACAGAAATACCTAAAGCGGGCAAAACTACAGCGACTAAAGATAAAGACGTCACCATAGAGTAAATATATTAGGTAGAGTGGTAACTCCGCATTTATTAAATCCCCAATGTGTATACACTTTCGAATTTATTAAATGAACTCAAAGGACATACAGTCGGAATTTGTTCCAGATGTGACATGCACATTTATGCAGTTTTGAAGAAATTACAACGGAATTGACTGATCATGATAGGATGGTAGAAGGAAATGATATTATTTTACAGATCCTCCGTGTCATGACAGACTTGGAGAGGTAATGTTTCTAAAATAAGCAACTCGATGACCTGCTATTGCTTTCGTGCTGAACCTCAAGAGAATCTTCTTAAGCGTGATCATAAGCAACCTGCCACTGGTAGAGCAAAATCTAGATTCAAAGACAATGATTTCAATTAACTTTGAAAGATGTATATGGGTCCACATCATTATGCAGATTCAAGGAATGAGACATAGTGAATCATGAAATCATGCCGATGAAAATTGAATTAAAAACTTGAAATTTCAGCCAAGAAAACACGGATAAGATCGCGACTTTTTGATGAAGACCTCCATTATAATACCATTCATTAGATTTCCTTGATAATCAGCTTAATTTCCTCTTAGTTAGGATGCTTATTAGCAAATAGTCATTCCTATTGATATCCAACTTGTTTCATACTACTTATATAGGAGAGTCATCTCGGTAGTATTTAAATATGCAAAATTTTGACATTTTTGAAACTGCTCAAATAATTTTTTGGACCACGGGAGCGCAATCTCCGCAAAAAACTGAATCTTTTGATATAAAAACTTTCACTGTATACAGATACTTTTTTGAGTCGACACTCTACCTATATATCCCTACTCTATGGACGTCACTGAAGCGAAGGAGACTCGCAGCTAAAAAAATTGATCATTACTTACTAAATGTTGATGATCCAGTATTAGCGAAAACTGATTCAAGCGAAGAAGTCACACAAGGCTCGGAGACAAATGGAATGAGAGAAGATAGCGACTGAAGGACAGCACCGGATCTGTTGGAAATAATTGACATTCAGCAACATAATTGAGATGTGCAAATTTTTGAAGTTTTGAAGAAGTTGCCACGGAATTGACTGATCAGTATAGTAATACATCAGGAATGATTGCATTTTACAGATCCTGTGTGTCATGATAGCCTTGGAGAGGTAATTTTTGTTCAATTAGCAATTCGATGGGTTGCTACCTTCGTGCTCAACCTCAAGAGTGTATTTCTCAAGCGGGATCATATTACAAGGAATCTGCCACATGGTAGAGCAAAATAACTTAATCAAAGACAATGATTTCAATTAACTCTAAGAGATGTAGATGGGTAAAAATCAATATTCAGATTCAAGTAATAAAACATAAATTTAGTGAATCATAGATCATGCCGATGAAAATTGAATTAAAAACTTGAAATTTTAGCCAAGAAAGCACGAACAAGATCACGACTTTTTCACGAAGACTTCCATTATACAGTAGAATCTCCTTTCCGGACCACCTCCATAAGCGGACCACCTAAAATCCTCCCATCGAAATGTAATGTGATTTTACCTCTTTAAGCGGACCACCTCTATATCCGGGCATGGACCACCGAAAAATGGTCCAAAACGTAAAATGAGTTCTATGTGCGGACCACTTTTATTGACTAAAATTTGCTTTTCTTGACAAAAACGAATCATATTTACTTTAATGCTGGAGTAAATGTAATTTACGTGTTTTCAGTTTGCTATTTTACAATTTTCATTACTGATCAAAACGATTATTTTTGTTTTCAAAACGATCAAAACGAATGTCCTCTTTCTGACATGCACTTGCTGGGTTGAATCAAATCATCACTGAAAGAGTTGAAACGACTCACTGGAGCTATTTCTAGAACGCTGTCAATCCTTCAGTTTTCCAAGAAATTGTCATACAATACAAGAACACGAGCGTGCCAGCAGCAGTTATTGATTCGCTTCGTAGTCCGAAATAGCCTATCAACGATATCCTCCCTGCTAACTTGTGTTGAATATTTGAAGGATGCTTCAGATCAATTAGAGTACTCGAACATATCGGCGATAAAGGAACTTAATCTGTCAAAGAAAGTGGAGGTGATTCAGGCATCTTCTACCGGAAAATCGCAGAGAACTCTAGCATCACATTTCCGCATCAGCAAGTCCCAGGTTCAGCGAATTTTAGCCGACAAGGACGATATTCTAGCTCGTCATCCGAAGAACGCACCTGTGAATAGTCGTCGTTGCTCAACGAATCGCGGACATGCGGAGATCGATGAAATGACAATCTCTTGGTTCCGATCTGTCAGAAACAAACATATTCCCATTTCTGGACTACTCATACAGAAAAGGCTTTGATCTTCTCGAAAGGATTGGAAATCACTGATTTCAAAGCATCGAATGGGTGGCTCGAGAAGTTCAAACTACGGTACGGAATCATTGGCGGCAAAGTTAGTGGCAAAAGTGCGTCGGTTCCTTATGAAAGTGTCATAGACTGGAAAACTCGTCTTGGTGAGATTATTAAAGACTACGAACCTGATGATATTTTAACTGTGACGAGAGTGGTCTTTTCTATCGTGCATTACCCGACCGAACACTTCGCTTCAAAGGCACAGACTGCAAAGGAGGAAAGGTTGGTAAAGAGCGCTTGACCGTATTTTTCTGCTGTAATATGCGAGGTGAGTTTGAAAAACTCATTGTGATAGGGAGATATGCAAATCCACGTTGTTTTAATCGTCTGGATACCAAATTGCTGCCTGTCACCTACTTGAGCAATCGCAAGTCATGGATGACAACTTCTATTTTCTCTTCATGGCTCAGAGAATTCAATGAGAAGATGCGACGTCAACATAGACGTGTTATTCTCTTTATGGATAATGCAACATGCCATCCTCGAATCGAACTTTCTAATGTGACACTTTGTTTCTTCCCGCCAAACACCACTTCGGTGCTACAGCCCTTGGATCAGGGTATAATACGGAGTGTTAAATCTCACTTTCGAAGAATCTTGCTTCAATCAGTTCTATCTAAAATAGAACAATTGGACAATGTGAATTCAGTGAAGAAGAGCATCACGTTGCTGGACTCCATCTGCTGGGTCTCAACAGCCACAAAACAAGTGACTGAAAGGACTGTGTCTTCTTGTTTCGGCAAATGTGGCTTTTTGAAATCAAACATTACGGTTATTGATGATCCAGAAGACGATTTGACTTTATCAGAGCTTGCACTCCGACTCCAATCTGCGCTTAACACCAATGATTCGATTGAAGATTTCTTGCACTGCGATGATGATCTCCCAACTGAGTCTGATAACGTCAATATTGAGCAAGCTATCCTCAACGAACATCTGATGCACCATAATTCAGAGCCCATGGTGATTGGAAGCAGTGACGACGAAAAAGAAAACAAAGAAGCAGACATAACTGTCACTTCAAAGGAAGCACTGGAGTGTATTGAGAAATTGAAACATTGTGCATGTTCAAAGAATATAAATTGTGCTCTAACATCTCTCTACGAAATTCAGAAGATGATTAGTCAAGAAATGACAACACTTACTCAAACCACAATGGATTCTTTTTTTGTCAGTAGATGAAGTCGACTTTAGTATATTAGTTCAACATATTTCGTTAAGATTTATGGTGTGAAAAATCATCAGCTTGAACTGATTGAACTCATCATTAAACTGACTTTTTCTTTATCGCGGTGTACTAGTAGACATGCATGCATGACTCATTAAAAACAATCCATTATATTCATTATTGCATGAAGGGTCAACAAGTACAGCACAAACGTGATCTTATTTAACAAAATGATTAGTAGGCCTTATATATTTACTTCATCATGTTTAAAAAGTGTAATGTAATTTTTTAACAATATACATGTAGTTACGTCATTTAAAGAAATAAGCATCATAAGAAAAATAATGCTACCTCTATAAGTGGACCATCTTTTTGCGGCCCACGGGTGGTCCACTTATAGAGGTTTCACTGTAATACGGTTCATGAAATGCCCTTTATAATCAGCTTAATTTCCGCAGACTTAGGATGCTCATTAGCAAATTTTCATTTCTGTTGATATCCAACTTGCTTCATGCTACTTATAAAGGTGCTTCATGTCGGTAGTATATAAATTTGCAAAAATTTAGCTTTTTAAAAATTTCTCAAATAATATTTTTTGGACCAGAGGAGCATAATCTCCGCAAAAAAAACTGAATCTTTCCATATCAAAATTTTACTGTGTACAGACACTTTTTTGAGTCGACCCTCGACCTATATATATTTACTCTATGTGGGAAGGTCTATGTAGTATTTCCTATTTTCAAAGTAAAATCAGCGTTCATATAAACTTCAGAAATAAAAGTATGTGACCGTCCGTTTTTTCATTTTTTTGTGCTGGCAACCCTGCAGAAAGTTTCAATGGGAATGCCTTTCGTTCCACAACTTTTCCCGATCTGATCTTTCTTAGTTGGCAAGTCATTTCATCTTTCGTGATCATCTGCACCGGTCCTCAACAGCAGTTCCAGGGAGGGTTTCTTCATGCGATCATGCCCCGTTCAGCAATGTTTCATAGCAGTTCGCCCATCGTTGTTTGCTTCCATTTGCCGTCGTGATAACTTGACATGTCTCAACCTTGGACGAAAACCCTTCATAAATATCTTTTCTTGCTGTATCTCTGTCAGAAGCGATACGGTGCGCCATCTTTCTCCCTTTTCGGTTCCCCAATGTGAGGTACAGATCTTTTGTGTCGGCTTGCTTGGCTGTGGCCACCGCTGCCTTCGCCTGTCTCTTCGCAAGCTTGTATAGGCTTGCTTGTTCTCTACAGAAGGAAACCACTGCCATTTCTTAAAGGCCCCCTCTTGTGGTTGATGGACTGCTGCACTTCAATCTGCCAGCACCCGGTTTCCAAATTTCTAAATTTGCCTCTTGTAGCACCATAATTTGCCTCGTGAGCCTCGATCAGTACTCTCGCCAGGTCATCCCAGTCGCTGGTCGGTCTCGCTGCCGACATTCGGCCAGAGACTGCGTCAACGAACAATTTTGCAGTTCATTATTAGGCCTTAACTTCCTCGATTTGCCAGCATATAATCAATCTGAGTGGTTCTTCCGCCGCTTGCGCACGTGATGAGATGTGAATCACGCTTCCGGAATTCAGTGCTACCCAAGACTATAAGCTTGTGCAAACTCGAGGATTCTCACACCATCCTCGTCTCTCTCTCCCGAACACCGTGGCACTCGTAACCATCAGCACTTAATACCATTTGAATCTCAATCTACTCAACCAGAATAATAGACATCGAAGAAGGAAACTGTATATGCTCAAGTGACGTCATAATATGCCGCCGTAGCAGATCGAGTTGTCGTCTTATTGATCACATCAAGGCGACCGGAACCATATCGTGCATTATCTCATCCCCGAGAGACTTCCCTGTACTTCTCAGCATTATGCTGACTCCAAGAACTTCGGTACGTTACAGGTCTTTCGTGCCTTCTATGATTCGCCTCAAGAACTCTAACCAACTTCGTATTTATTTGCCGCATGTTTTTATCACGACGAAAACTACTATGTCTGTGAAATGTTTGATTTACATTCTCATAAAAACAAGCACTGATACTACTGCTTTGAGCGTTGCTACTTGGCGCATAACTCTCGTTTTCTTTCGAGTAGGGTTGGATCGGGGAATAGAGCGCGATGCCCGACGCGACTTCATCGTTGCGGCTTCTCATATTTCAATGCTACTACTACGATTAGTGACTCATTCGGCATGCGTCGAATTGCATTTTCGAGGGACTCGTAAAAAAGGGTTTCTGCTCCACAGAGTAAGGCTTGCCCAGTCTTCGCACCGCATGCAGATGCAATGCACATGCAACTCACCCTCTTTATATCAACGATCGATGTCATAGCTTCTGGAGTATTATGCCAATGCAGTTGTCCCTTACCCTTCCACCAGAGAACATTTTAAAGCCGAGATCAAGATCTTTCGCTACACTACCACTTCAACGAACCTCTAATCCACGTCCAATCGACGCGCAACTTCAATGCGTCTGCCTGTCATGGATTTGGAACTGACATTCCACGTTGCCATGTTCATAGATTGAAACCCTAGCATATTTATCTCACTGTACCCGCGTTTAGGCACAGCTCATCGCTTGTGAGGGATATTTATTAGCTTAATTAGCTTAATTAGTAGCTTTAATATTCTGTCCTTGGTAAAGTTTCCTCTTTAAAATTGTGGAATTTTGCATTATTAGCCTTGATTTCGACTTACGATCAGAGGTATTTGAACTGAAAATTCAACTAAAAAATTCGAAAATGGATACAAAATTTTTCGTTCCTTCAAGTGTGTATTATTATTTTGTGCATCCATTATATATAAACTTCCTCGATTTTTCCAGTTTATCTTTTAACTTCTTTTCATTACTACAGATATTGATTGAAGAATTCAGTGTTTTTGATTTTGTGCTCCAATTTTGGAAGATTTTGTCTGTTGGAGTTTTTTTGCTGAAGTTGTGATAGCACAATCTTGATCCATTTCAATCATCACATATACAAATGGCAATTTTCTTTCATCTTCTTTGTCATGTGTAAACTTTATGTTCAAATCAATAGAATTTGTGTGATCGATATAATCTTGAATACCCTGTTCGTCCTTTTCGAGTGCTTGGATGCAATTGTCGACATATTTCAAGAGTTTGAGGGAAACATGATTTCATTTGATGCACAAAAATCAGACATTTTCTGTTCAGACATTATTTACTGAATGGACGGCTTCGGAACAAAACAACGTCTTAATTAAAGTACAAAATTGGAGGAAGAGACGGCACATGGAAACTACATGGTCTCTCAGAAACAGAAGTTGCAACAAAAATTCGAAAATCAAATTTGGCATCACAAAATCAAAACACATAATACGACGATCATGAACCTTATTATTTATTCCATGATCCTTTTTTATTCTTAATTGTCTTAATAAATATCTTTATATTCTGTATCCCCTATTTTTGTAGATATTATTGTAGCTATTTTAAGTTAACATTTCAAATGTAAAATATGCATGATATGATTACTTTCGCTTGACCATGACACAGCACCAGTGTCGAAAGTACTAGCGCAAGCAATTACAAAAATCAAGAGGATAGTGTCCTTTTATTATATTATACAGTTATAGCTAGCTTTTAAGGTTTATGCTACTTTTTATTGACTAGCTATGGCGTGATATAAACCTCGCCGTAGGCGAGGTTTATATCTACTCGTACCATAGCTAGTCATTAATATATCAATCATGCCTAGATTTTGAAAGCATCAATGAGTCGTACAACCAAGGCCGTATAGCGGCCGAGGCTGTAAGGATAATTGATGCTTGAAAAAGCTAGGCATGATTACTATTGTAGTGAATGCGTGCTATGATTCATGCACATGTAGAAGTCTGAAAGTTTCTGGCTACATACATAGATAGTGGTTTTTGTTTCAGTAATCCGGCAACAGCGATGATTGTTGCCGGCTCTGAGCAGGCATCAATGAAATAATACCGCATAGCATTCACTACAATATAATACTATTGCATCGGTATGACACCAGTAATGCTGTTATGATATCGACGAGTGCGCTAGTAGTAAGTAAAACTCCACTTCTGGACCGCGCAAGATGGCCGCCGTCGCTGACGTCCCCCCCCTCTGGACCGGCAGAGTGTCGTGGTCGGCCGCCGTGGTGCTTCATGTCTGACGTCCCCTCCCCTCTGGCCGACTGTCGTATAGCGCGCGGTGATGTGTAGGTTGGCGTGGTGTGCCGGCCAGGTTGGCGTGGTGTGCCGGCCAGGTTGGGAGGGTGGACTGTCGTAGCTCACCTGAAAAAATCCTAAGTGTCAGAGTGGCTTTGTATGGGTAAAATTTTGAAAATTTTCCAAAGTGTGGAATTTCGACCTGGGACCGTCACCAAAACATTTTTCATCAAATTTCACGGACCCCCCCCCGACAGCAATCTTCTAACTTTGGTTCTAGTGAACGGATTTTGTCTTACAGCTACTCGTTTGAAAGAGGAGAAAAAACTGCTCGACGCCATTTTTGCCGCGAGTCAATCGGACCAGCCGTTCAAAAGTTAGAGCGGTTACAAGATTTTAGGTCGGAGCTCGCTCACCTGAAAAAATCCTAAGTGTCAGAGTGGCTTTGTATGGGTAAAATTTTGAAAATTTTCCAAAGTGTGGAATTTCGACCTGGGACCGTCACCAAAACATTTTTCATCAAATTTCACTGACCTCCCCCCCCTCTGGACAGCTAGCTTCAATCTTGGCTTCTAGTGGACGGATTTTGTCGTGAAATAGCTCGTTTGAAAGCTAAGAGTGAGACAAATTCAGTGAAAGAAACGGCTTGTTCATATTTGTCTTCGTTTAGATGTGAGGCGCCATTTAAGATTTTGGGAGACTGTCGAAAAACGACAGAGTTAGAATTTTGGACGTTTTGGGCTGTAGCGTCAAAACGAGGCATCGGATGGAAAACGGAGGCCAGATTCGGATTCAGCGTGAAATTCTGCATCGGTATGGTGAGTTTCAAGTCAATCGGAGAGAAAAAGTTTCGCTGACCCCCCCCCCCCCCGGCACCGATCTTCCAACTTTGGTTCTAGAGATCGTAGAAAGTCGTGCAATAGCTCGTTTGAAAGCTAAGAGTGAGACAAATTCACTGAAAGAATCGGCTTGTTCATATCTGTCTTCGTTTAGATGTGAGACGCCATTTAAGATTTTGGGAGATTGACGAAAAACGACAGAGTTAGAATTTCCCAAGAAACAGCTCCAGCGGGCGAATGAAGGCTCGGATTGGTAAACGGAGGCCAGATTTGGAATCAGCTTGATGTTATTGTCCAGTGAGGATCATCATCCAATGAGAATCAAGCATTTCTATATAAATAGCGAGCCTTCCACAGTGAGAATCATTCCATCGTTGAATCGCACGAGTGACGGACGCACATTTTCTCTCTCTCTCTCTCTAGTTCCCTGTTCTATTATCCAACTAAAATGGTAAGTCGCTACTTTCCTCCCTCCCTTGAACGTAAACTTAATACAATCTTTTCCATTTTCAGGCATCTACTCCATCTGCTGCACTAGTAGGACAAAATGGCGGTCAAACGTTACAAGGTTCGCTACGATCAGATCATCTACAACTGAGGCCAGTGGAAGAAACAACCAAGGTACATAATCCTACACCGCTACAGCGTAAATTTAAACAAGTCTTGCGTTATGACGATCATGGCGTAGTACTCCAAACGGGAATGCTCCCTTCCACGGATGTCAAGATAATGCACAATCAGTATGGGGACTACATACTGATCCCCGTGAGTCCGTACATTCGCCACCAACTTGATATTATTGAGGAGTACGTGACATTAAATATGGACATTCCTACTCCTCTTGCTCAAGAGTGGAAGGCGAGAGATGACAAGGATACTCCCTATAGAAAGATTTGGGATGGTAATCACATTTGCCTACCGGTATCACATTGGTGCACTTACTATAAGAAGGAGGGAGATCATTCAACACCCATCACATGCAACGAGCTCGGAGAAGGTACTTGGGATATCCTTTTCAAAGTGAATGGGCTATATTATGGTCGGCATAAGGATAATAAAATAGCCTCTCTCTCCATGCATATGGAATCCATCCTATATATTCCAAAACCACCCAACGTGGACGACATAATTGATCAAATCCTTAACAGCAGTGGTACGAAGCGCAAGTCGGAGAAGAATTCTACATCAAAACGCAAATCAAAGAAGGAGAATTACTAGTCCTTTCCTAACTCTACCCTATGACAATTCGCTTATGTGCTTTGAGTGTCGTAGACGTGGTCTTATTAGATACATTTTACTTCTTTGTTGCCATCATATCATTTGTGTATTTTGTCGTGAAAAGCATCGATGTAATTCTTCATTTTGTAATATGTTATAGAACGTTTCCTTAGATGTGTAAATTTCCGTTTTAGGCTTCTATCATCATTTTTATGGATTGTGAGGGTGAACCTGTACAGGAGCTCAGTGCTATTGCTATGAACAATTGGACATATCAGATTGTCAGTGTCTATCATCAACATGCCAACTGCAATCCCAATGTTGATCAATGGGCGAGAAAACACCTTCATGGACTTAATCTGAAATATTTGCAAGACTATGGCTTTTCTTGTGAGAGTGCTCTTCTTATTGACTTTAAACGATGGTTAGCTGCTTTCAATGTTATACGCATCTTTTGTAATAATCCTAGTAAGGAGAGGAAAGTATTTCCTAATTTAATCATTGATGATATTTTGCTCCCACCTTGGGATAGTAGAGTGAATCAACATTATCATGAAGTCACGAAACGTTTTAAGGATTTGTCTGTTCCTATTTTGTCTGTTCGTTGTAGTAGCTACGTTCATAACCAATGCTTCTTTCCTCCTTACCTCAGCACTGCCAAAGTCCTGTATGGTTATCATTGCTCGCTGTATGATAGTTACCAACTGTATCTATTTTATCTCTTTCAAACCATTGATTTATAATGCATGCTTGTTACCGTTATTCAATAAATGTTACTATGAGAAGAGTTGTTTTCATGCAATGGATGGGTTAGATAAAGGGCGATCATGTCTTTCTCAAACGACTGCGGAACATTACATTTTCATAGGCAAAGTTTAAAAGGAGCTGTTCAAGATTATGTGATAAATTTTCATAAAGATGAGACCGACATCGAAGCAGTGGTCGATGATGCTAGCACTCTATTTCTAGAGTTAATGAATACATTCTCTGATAGCATTGTCATGGCGGGATTAGTTGCGAAAATTAAGTTTAGTCATTTTGGAAAGGAAGAGGTGGAAAGTCGCTCTTTCCATTTTGCTTCTTATTCAATGGAAGTGGTAGATCACCCCGAAGAATTTTTTAAAAGACATATGATAAAAATTGCTGAACGTCTTAACGCATTTAACCATCATGGTAGCAGTCTAGTGATTGAAGCGATTTCAGATATTCACATTCAACTTTCCATAAAGAAAAATTGAAAATGCAGTGGTACTTGATTGTAGCACAACTGGTTTTCGAGCTATGCCTGCTCACTCTCGAAGTATATTCCTTCTGTACATGTGTCTATTATTTAGAAAAGGCTAGCAAATTCATATCTTCAAAAAGACTTGCTATAGACATCAGCAACGGTGAAACTATGTGTTGTGATGTATGTAAGCGAAAGGATGGAAATGAAAAGCGCATCTTCAAGAGATGTAAGCATGCTTTTTGTCAACGCTGTTTCATACGTAATTGCATTCAACTTTGCAAATGTAGCCACTGTGACATTGCTCATTTCGAGTGTCACTTATGTCGCAATAGTTAGTACCTATGCAAATGTGGTAAAGATAGGTTTTAGCAAAGACTAACACGGAAAATGGCGAAACGTAAAATGGCGAAACGTAAAAGTCAAAAGTTTTCTTCAGCCATTCAAGCTCTCCGACGAATGAAAGCAAATCAGCGATACAATGCTATACGACATGCTAACGATAAATTCATTCATGAAATTATTTCTCATGTGAGAAAGTTGAGGACGAAGAAATTAGCACCAAAGCAACGAAAGTTACTTAAGCGATATGCTACGAAATTGCGTTTCATCTCCAATCCTAAAGTCACCCTTCAAAGAAAGAGGAAAACTCTAACACAAAAGGGCGGTTTCCTTTCAGCAATACTTCCAATGATAGCTCCTGCCGTGGGCAACCTATTGGGAAATATCTTTGGCTCTAAGCGTTAATTATGCAAATGTTGAGTCTCAAAGTAATAAAATGGATTTCAGACTTCAATGTGATAAAGTTCTGACTGTATCAGGTCCATCTCATGCAGGTAAAACTGTTTTCACGCTGAATTTATTGGATAAAAGAAGGGAGTTGTTTAAGGAACCTATCAATCGAGTGATTTGGTGTTATGGTATTTATCAACCGTCGTTGTTTCAGGAATTGCAAAGTCGCAACTTTATTCGACATGAAGGAATTATTCCAGTGGATAAACTTCAGTCTAATGATGTTGTTGTATTGGATGATTTATTAAAAGAAAGTAAGAATTCAAAAGATGTTACAGATATGTTCACTCGTGCAGCACATCATAAAAGGTGTTTTATCATCTATATCACACAAAATTTGTTTCCTGATGGAAAAGAAGCTCGTACACGAAACCTGAATACACACTATTATGTTATTTTCAAGAATCCGCGAGATAAAAGTCAATTTGAAATTTTAGCGCGACAAGTTGCACCCAGAGGATCAAAAGCCTTAATTGAAATTTTTCAAGCAGCTACTGAAAAACCATACGGTTACTTATTCATTGACTTTACGCAAGAGTGTCCGGAAGAATTTAGATTTCGAAGTGATATTTTGAAAACTCCCATGATTATCTACAAACTATGAGTTCTTATTCTCGCATGATTGTTATTCCTCAGGATGAATATGTACAATTGACTGCCATGCAGCAAGTAAAGCAACCTCTTGCAAATCAAATGTATAGGAAAGAAATAGATTATCAGCAAAATGTTCACATCAAAGATCCACATCGTGCTGTATTATTACAATCGGAAACTGTTGAGCAATTGAAAAACTTGAAGAATAAGATGCGTGACTCTGTATCGACTGCTACACCTTTAGCATCTCGCGCACATGCCATATCTCTTTTCAACAGTATTGAACCCCATCTCAATGTAAATGATAGAGGAGAAATCATTACAGATGAAAATAAAGTGATTGATGCTTCACGTTATGAAGACTTGATTCAGTATGCGACACGTAGAAAGCGCCGTCAGGGCTATGTTCCACCTGGTTGGTCATACTTTCTTAAACTATTGAAAAAGCATAATGTGCCAAAATTTGCTTTAAATAATGAGACATTGAAAGAACTTGATTCAACAGTGGCTACTACTCCAATGCTTCAGACGATGAAAATGCCAACAAATTGGTTTAAGACGTCACCTGCTACATCCCCTCCCACACTCACTAAGCAAACAAGAGGAAGAACTCGACGTAGATCTACATCATCACTAAAACTAGTAAAAGGAAAACGTAAAACAGCTCCTCCTAGGAAATACATGTTCTCAGACTATTAATATGAAGCAGATGTGTTGCTTGCCATGTAATGAGCCGCCAGAGGTGAATGTCGTTGTCACTTGCACTTGCTGCGCCAGCTCTCACAATGAAACCCCTAAGCAATGTGAACACGATTGCAAAACCGCTAAAGCTAAATGCTGCAGTTGTTGTAAATGTAGAAAGGCAAGAAAACAAAAGGATGAGAAGGAGAAAAAAGAGTCAGTCGTCATCGACTGAACGTTTGAAGTCAATCTATTATGATGTAAAACATCCGGCAGGATTTGCATCTATCAAGAAATTATCAAAAGCGAGTGGTCTTCCACAATCACAAGTGAAACGATGGTTAAAGGGTCAGGCTACCTATACACTCCACAAACAAGCGAAGAAGAAGTAACGCACCCGCCATTATATTGTTCATGACATCGATGAACAGTGGCAAGCAGATTTGTGTGATGTTGCCTCCATTTCAAAACATAACTCGGGCAATAATTTTATTTTAACCGTCATTGATATTTTCTCGCGTTATGCGTGGGCTCAACCTTTAAAAACTAAAGAAGGGAAAGGAGTAGCAAAAGCATTCCAAACAATTTTTCGAGAAGGTCGCATTCCAAAAAGAATTCAGAGTGATCAAGGAAAAGAGTTTGAAAATCAGCATGTGAGAAGATTATTTGAGAGGCATGACATTGAGTTGTTTAGTGTAAAGAGTGCTTATAAAGCTGCACTCGTTGAACGTTTTAATCGCACATTAAAAAATCGCTTGTGGCGACATTTTACTGCCAACTTGACACAAAATTGGACAAAGGTTCTACAAGATACACTCCATGCCTACAATCACTCTATCCATCGTTCTATTGGACTCAGACCAGTAGATGTAAATGCTGACAATGTAGATAAAGTGCGCGAATCATTCCAACGTAAACGCACTCATGTGAAAAGTGTTGTGAAAATTGGCGATAAAGTTCGTATCTCAAAAGTGAAAAGTGTTTTTGCTAAAGGGTACCTCCCGAATTGGACAGAGGAGGTATTTACAGTATCAAGGATTAATCAAAAAGACTCTCCGACCACCTACAAGTTGAAAGATTACGATAATGAAGAAATTGAGGGTAGCTTTTACCGCGATGAGATTGAGGTAGTCACTGAAAGTGAAACATATTTGGTAGAGAAAATCATTCGATGTAAAAAACGGCAAGATGAAGAATGGTGTCTTGTTAAATGGAGTGGTTATCCTTCAAGTATGAACTCTTGGATGCGTCGTGCTGACATCTTTCATCTAAGTGATCGACAGTGATTCATGCAAAGTTGTAACTAACAATGTTTAGGGTTTGAGCTATGAATCCAACTGCCTCATTTTATTCACGACCCTCCTATGTAAGTGGTGGAGGACAAATTTACATCGGTGCTCGCCGCCAACGTGGAGGTAGCATACTTGGTGTACTGAAATCTGTTGTAGCACCTCTCATATCCAATGTCGGTAGATCTTTAAAACGAAATGTTTTAAGTAATGCCGTTGGCTTTGCTGGTGATGTTGCTAGTGATCTTTCCAGAGGTAGAAGTTTTAAGAGCAGTTTGTTGAATCGTGGGAAGGAACGCGGTTTAAAAACATTGAAGCAGACCTTTGCTGGTGTTACTCAAGGAAAGAAATCACCTAAACGAATGAAAAAAGGAAGGAGGAAACATCGCGGAGCTGGTAAGGTGCGATCTTCAGTCAAAAGGCATTCACGCAAACGTCGTAGAGGCTCTAATCATTCATCAGGCGCTAAACGACGACGCTGCTATAACTTCTAATCATGGAGTGTAAAACTTCCGGTTTTTGTTTGTTCGATCAACAAGCCATACAGACAGATATTCTTAGTTCAAGTATTGTAGATTATCATCCTCGAACAGCTGAGAATGCTGGCCCCATTGAATTTGTTATTCCTGGTGGTAGTGATGACTACATAGATTTGAGTTATGCGATGGTTGATTTGAGGTTTAGAATTCAGCAAGCAGATGGAACTGCTATTGACGATACACATAAAGTTGGACTGAACAATTTACCATTGACTACATTACTTCGCGATGTTTCTCTAACGATTGGAGAGCAGCAGGTGGAAGGTGGTCAAAGCGATTATCCCTATAAATCATATTTCAATCATGTATCACAGTTTCATCCAGTAGCACAAAAAAGTCATATGGAAGCCATGGGATGGTACAGAGATGAAGCAGGAAAATTTGATGTTGAAATTATCGATATTAGTGCACCCTATCGTCAAGCGAACGTGCCTCATAATATTCGTTTGGATTTGACGTTCAAAAGAACACTACCTGAGACGATCAATGTATTAATTTATGCAGTCTTCGATTCAAACATTGAAATTACAAAGTATCGTGACGTGATTCTTCAGTATAATCGTTAATGAGTTGGTTGACTGCTGACGATATTAAGACTAAAGTGCAGCGTAATGCAGACGAAGCGACGTTGAAAGCTTTCGATAATGTCTATTCACTCGATACCTTACCACCTGCAGTAAATCACTATCCCATCTTTATTGTGCTAAACACTCATTCGCAGAATTTAGGCGGTGAGCGATCTTTATTGGAGAAGACCGACGTGGTGAACTATTTGACTCTCTTGCTCAACCTCCAAATATACCAACACAGCAGTGGTTGAGAAAACATACGCGTCAATATCAGCGAAATGAACGCATACTACAACATCCACTTTCATCAACGTGTGGTGCTTTTGTACTGTACTTCATCTTAAAACGTTTACATGTATCTCGATTTGCATCTATTATTCAAAACTTTTCATGTAATCCATCCTCTAATGAAAAAATGATTTGTAAGTTCTATCATGATTTGAAATAAAAACATCATGTTGGAAAAATTGTTTTTTATTTTACAATCCGCTGGGTACGTACATACTCAATGAGATAGTCTAGGATCACATTTGCTTGTACATGAGATTTTAGTCCAGTAATGATCACTTTACTATTATAAAAGATTGCCACATGCACAGGTAACCAACAACTAATGAGAGCTGCAGGAAAAAGTTAGGGTTCATAACACAAATTGTAACTGCTGGTACGAATCTTCAAAAATGATAGACTGTCACTCAATTGAGTAGAGATCACCATATTGTCCTCAATCAGATTCGACATCACACACCTCTCCCTCTTCCATATCCGACGTAGTAGTCTCTGTAGCTCTAAGCGCATTGACTGCGCCGATGAATGAGAAAGGGCGCCGAGAATCTGTACAGTCCCATTTGGGAAGAGTTGAAGATTCCGTGAATTGTTCATCTTCACCACTAACATTTGAGGACGGCCCGGTTAATACTTGCTGTTTGGAAGGTGTTGGTGGAATGTTGTGAGATCGATTTTGGTGTAGAGTCCGAAGCGACGGAGAATGTTGACGATGGTGTAGCGATGACGCCTCATGATGAAAGAATGAGTAAATTGAGCGATGTACCTTCCTTTTATACTTTTCCCAACTACCGTGATGAAATGTGAAGTTAGTATGAAGTTGGGAATGATAGAGTTGAATTCGCCGATTGTTGACGCGCAGCCAGATGCGATTTCCAATACGTGAATGTCTTTTCATATAGAAGTATTTCAAGTCCTTCATGATATGATGTAGAGATTGAAAATGACGATAAGATAAAGCAAACTCTCTTCTCACATTTCCAGTTGAATCTTTGAAATAGACGTTTCGATCATGATCCGTTTCAATACGTTGTAGGGAATCTAATTTCCAACTCATGGTGCGTGATAGTCATGTCTGATTAAGATTTGCATAGTAGGGCGATGAACTCACGACGAATAAATGTCATGATGGAGCGATGTATATATCTTCTATACTTCTCCCAATTGTATTTGCGAAATGAGAAACAGTTTGCGGAATGAGAATGGTAGATTTGAATTTCATTTCTGTAATGTTGAAGCCAAACTTGATCACCCAAGGAGATGAATCTTAATGTTTCAAAATATTCCAAATCCCTCATGATATCATTGAGGTTGACAAATTGTCGCCATGTTAATGTAATTCCTCTTGATGTATGACCATGAGAATTTTTGAAATGTACGTTTCCATCACGATCAACTCTGATATATTGTAGAGAGTCCAAAATCCAAGTCTTCATGATGTTATGCAAAGTTGCAGATTAGCAATATAAAAATGTCGTTTTATCATATTTTGCTTAGTAATGCGGCTACAAAGAGATTTGCTAGTAATCGAGCCGCACTCTTTTCTACTCCCATTGATCATGCACAACAGCTAAATGGAAATTGGGAAGTGGGTGTCACTCAACTTGTTTATAGCAACTGTGTCTATACTTTTGATCATGAGGTGATGACTATTAATATGAGACGTACAGCTGCTTATCAATGTGAAAAGGGGTGCCGAGTATACATTCCACAGTGGCCAAAGAAAGATCTCTTATCATGTAAAAAGTTTATATATGATTTCTTGAATAAAGCGAGTAAACATATTGTCCAATTTACTCCGCACAATGATGATTATAATTATGTACATCATGTAGTTGAGAAAGATTGGATTGTTGGTTTAAGTCCAAGTTTAAGAAATGATTTAGGTTACCTCGCTAGCGCCTTAACAAGCTATGATAATTTTAATGTTAATTACCACATAAGTGGTCATAAACAGTTAATATATCGAGAGGAAGCTTATTATGTAGATCTTATTCCAAGAAATGAGAAGACGTTGGTGAAGAAGATTGTGATTAAGCCAAGAAAGACAAACATGACTCCTGAAACATTATTGAAGAAATTTAATTATCTCCTTCGAGTTGATGGCAAACAAGTGGCAACATTGACTTATATTAAATCATCTAATCATATTGCAATAAGCAAATTAAATGATGATGATCTAGCATTAGTTTGTTCAAAAGATTTTCATCAGTTCTTACGACATCGTTCTGCAGCTGTTCATGGAAAATCTGATATGCAACATTTACCATGTGAAAGGTCAAATCAATTTGATACAGAATGGACCGTATCTTTATACAGAAAGTGTGTAGAGCCTTTAGGTGGTATCTTACATGAAACAAGAGTGTTGATGCCTCGCATTATTACTTCGGTTAAATTGGTTGTAGATTATTTAAATGAAGTGATTAATGAGCAACATATTTCATTTTCTGAAAAAGAAGGTGTTTTGTCTCTCACTATAAGTGGAAAAGGTATTGAACTAATTATGGATAAAACTCTAATGGACATTTTGGGTTTTGATCAAAATATCTTTAAAAGTGGTACTGTAACCAAAGCTAGCGCAGACATGTCGCTATCGCGTCGTATTAACTATTTTCAGATATATTCCAATATTGGTGAAGATGTACGTGTGGGAGATGTTGAAGCTCCATTGCTAGCAATGATACCATACCAGCCAAAAAGCTGCAGTATTTTATCTGAGCATACTTTCAAGAAAGTGCATTATACAAAGCTGAAATCAAACTACATCCCACAAATTGATATTGCCATTTATGACGATGCTGGTGCGTTGATTCCTTTTCATAAAGATGCTGTGACAAGTATCACACTCCATTTCCGAATGAAGAGTTAATGCAAACGTATGCTAATATATTTTTCCAATGTGAATAATATGGAAAGTGAAAATAAGGACTCGTTTCTAATCTACTTGCCCAGTAATGCTTCTATGAATAAATTTCCCAAAAATAAACCATCAGACTATCGAGTAGAATTAAATCGGCCACTGCATTTAGAAGGTGAATGGGAGGTTGGCGTTTCTAGTATTTGCTATGATAGCAATATTCAGAATGCGAATGATTTGGAAGAAATGATATTGACTCCTCGCACCCATGATGGAATAACGATGAATAATGCATTTCAGTTCCCATACAATTTAACATCAGATGGAAAGTGGAACTATGAATGGATTCAGATAAAATCAGATTCTTATGAACCATTTGGGAATGAGAAAATTATTAAGGCATTCAACAGTGGTAATACTTCCATCATGAAGAATAAAAATCAAAAAGCTTATGAATTTACTATCTATCATTGGAGTGGGAGACAGTTCCTCCGCTTTCATTCTTTTACTAAAGGTCTTACGCTGAGGTTGGATAATGAATTCTATCCACATCTTGGTTTTGGTCATGGACTACATCTAACATCAATTGCTACTGCAAATGTTAAAAAAGTTTATTCAAATCGAATCAACAAATTTCATTATAGATTTAAAATATTTGATGAAGATGTTGTAGAATGCGAAGAACGCATCATTTTGAAAAAGCGTGGTGTTCAACCTTTATCACTTATTGAGTTAGTAAAACGATGGAATGAGACTGTGGGTAAGAAGTATGGAGAGAAAATTATGCGAACAAAAATAAGTTGGTTATTCAGAAATATAATGACAAACTTACAGTTTATTTCTCTCCAACCTTGCGTCATTTTGTAAGACGTTATACACCTATTATTGGAAGCGGTGTGGTGTATGCTTCTCATGAATATCACACTAAAGCTGATTCAGTTAATGATGAATGGTGGGTGGACATCTATGGTGATCGCATCAAGAAAATTTACCAGTCTTATGAAGAATCTAAAGTTGCTATCAATATAATGCCGCGTCTATATCATACAGTTGAAAGCTTCATTCATGTAGTAAATCCTTATATACAACAGAAGTTGAAGCATGTGATGAAAAGTAAATATGATGTAAAGACACACCACATTTCGTTTTCAATTGAAAATCAACGCGTTGTTCTGAGACTGGGTGATGACATTCAATGTCAATTGAGTAAAAATTTGAAAAAACTCTTTGGTTTTTCAATGCTACAAACAGTGTTTGCTGCTGCGCATACGATTGGTATAGAAACACCAATGACACTTGATAAACATGAACAGCACCTTTACATTCAAAGTGATTTGATTCTACCTATTTCTGTTGGTGAGAAAAAAGAATACATTTTACGTGATTTCATTCATGATAAAGACGCTTCATATGGAATAGTCGAGAAGATGTTTGAATCTATTTTCTATCATCCCGTCGTCAAACAAACTATACCCTCTATTGCTATCAAAATTACCAATGGTTTACAAGAGTGCATCCATGTGAAAGATACTAAATCCCTCGTAACTTTAGTGTTTCGGAAAACAAAGTGAAGTCATTGTGATATGTTTATTGAAATAAAAATATGTATATGAAAAAGTCTTTTCACAGATATAGGGGAATGAGCTAACTGTAGGCATATATTCACAAGGAAGAAACGATCTCATGCGATACATA
Source organism: Prostheceraeus crozeri (assembly GCA_907163375.1). NCBI lineage: Eukaryota > Metazoa > Platyhelminthes > Polycladida > Euryleptidae > Prostheceraeus > Prostheceraeus crozeri. Next base: position 25,283 of record CAJQUW010014419.1, read on the forward strand.
AAACAACCATGTATATCTACAAAAAGCAACATCAAAATACTGAGTTAAAGTTGATTATGTCAATACATCTCCTGAATGTGGTAGCGTGAGTTTTATTCTTTTGGGTGGTGGTATGTTTGTGTCAGGATGTCCATGTGGAAGAGATGTGTTATGTCTTATCCAACACCTCTTATCCTCCCATGCTGAAAGTGCTCGTTTCTTGAACGTGTACGTTTTCACAGTATGAACTTGAGATTTTAAGATTGTCATATTGACAAACGTTATATTTTTATTTTTATAGGCCTTCTTATAGGACCGATGTTTCATTTTATGAACAATGGATTTTGATATACCTTTAGCACGCTTAATACTATCTGCACATTCTTTTAATATCATGGAATACATTTTAGGACGGAGGAGAATCATTTCATCTATTTCCTTTCCTGCTGTTTCATCCTTAAAACAACCAAGTTTGGCTTTATTCTGTATGGAATAGAGTGGATGAGTGGGATTGTAGTTAGATGTGTCGAAATATTTTTCTAATGACTTGCCTACTTCATTAAAATTTAAATCTTTTTGAGTGGTAATTCCTAAAAAGAAACTATCTGTATCACCACCCAGCAAGCGAACCTCTTTTACGAGAGGGCATGGTTTTAATATTTTGTAGAAGAGTTGATACATTTCAAGCTTGGAATAATCTAAAACGGCTTGCCCAATATAGATGGGTTTGCACAACTCAACTTCTGATTTTATCATTTTAACACCTACAAGATCCTCATCGATGATGTCTCTATCAATGAAAAGAGGTGATGAGGTCAATTTGTGATATTTTTGTTCATCAACGACTAGTTTGTAGTTCATACGTTTTCTAACATCCTCCATGGTCTTTCCGAAAAGACTGTTATTCTTATATTTATAAAAATCCTTTTCAAAATTATTTTGGGCGAGTGCACGTTTTTGACTGTTACTATCTATGTAGGGTTTGAGGAAGGCTTTCTGTCTAAATTTGATAATGCGGTGAACTGACTTTAGAAGCATGCCCATTTCTAAATAGAATTTTAGTATGCAGAAGTGTACGAGATAATTTTTCTTATCATATTGGGTGAGTAAAAGTTTGCGGCATGGTTTGTACCTTGGCTGTCCACACTCTGTTAAGTTATTATGAAATTGTGACATGAATGGTGAAAACATATCTTCAGTCACTTCACCAGATTCAGGTGCGAGTGGGAAATCAGCAGTTTTATTTTTAATGCTATTTGGATAAATCAAATCCACTTCAAAATAATATCCCCAATCACCTTCATCTGGAATCTTCAGTATGTTTGAAGGGTTGGAGTAATACTCAAGCTCATCTTGATTTAACCAACTAAACTCGGAATGAGGTAGTGGTTTAGACAGTGAACTGCCATATAAATTATTTTGGTCATAGTACTTTAGGTGGATATGATCATCACCTACTGTTTCAGATTTTATATGATGTTTATTTACAAATGTGAGACCACCGCGTATTCCGCGCTCAAATATATTATACATCTCGGGGTCTTGTAAGAGATGAATGGTCTCACCAGTCATTTTAAAGGCTGATTTAAAGGACATGGCTGGTAGACTGACAAAGTGGACAGGATCTAATTTGTCTTCTTCTAATGCCACTCGTCGAAATTCCTGAAAGACGTCAACCAGCAAAATGACATCTAATTCTAAGTAAGCGATCATATAATCGCCAAACGTTTTACAATCAAATTTTAACCATGCCTCTTGAGCATGTTCATAGTCCTCTACTGGACAATCTTCACCCGTCAAATCGTTTTTGAATTTGTCAATGGAAGGAAGGGTTGTTTCATTTAGTTTAGACATTGAGCTAAAATACGCATAAGGAAAGACTCCTTTGCGAGTGATTATTTCATCCGTTAAGTTTGGATAGTGTTTCTTCAAAGTTTGACTATGGGGAAGAAACTTGAGATTTCGAACGAGAGAAGCTAGTGACGCTGACATGAATTGAAATGATTCTAAAAATTTTATTTCGAAGAAGACTGTCTTATTTTCTTTAGTTTTATCTACTGGTACTTTTGCTGTCATTGCCATGAATTTTTCTCTCGTTTGCGCTATTACATTAAACTGCCACGATTTCATCTGGCTCAACCCTCCTTTTATGAGCATATGACTGTCATAGCCCTGAAAGTTATGAAAAATGACGGGTAGTACACGACGTCTCAACCTAAGTGAAAAGTTACATTTGGAGCAGAGTGCATTTCTAAATTTACCAGTGATGTGATCATGATCACGCACTTTCTTAATTTTATCGTCATCAAACGTTTTATGACATTTAGGACAGGATGTGCAACTTTCAAATTTTTGTTTGTCTTCATCTGACATATGTAGTGACTTACGCTGCAATTGGGAATCATATGATTGTTGAAATTTAGCAGCTTTATCGAGAAATTCTAGAAATTTTGAAATGCAATCTTCACCTTGCCAAGTATGCATTTTGTTTTGTCTATTCCTAAAGTGGTCATGCCATACTTCATAGCAGGATATGGCTGCTGGCTTATGGATGATATCATCAATGTAGCATTCTATGTCTGCGTAAATGACACGCAGGGGACTTAATTCGTCACCATTATCCCTATGTGAAAATATTTTATCTATGGGCATGCGTTCCATTTGTAATTTACCTCGCTTGCACCATTCATAGTGAGTTTCAAATTTATCTTTACTCCAAAAGGAGCGGATGCAGCGGTCGCATACAAAATGTTCACCTCTTTTAGAGTGCCCCAAGTGAGTGTACAAGCGAGAGATTTTGGGAATACCACAGTAGTGCCATTCCTCGCTATCATCTTGTTTTACTAATAAGAGGTTGACTACACGTTCATAACAAGTTGAACGTGAATTATAGCGGGCACCCTTCAACCCTTCTCCCACACGTGAACGACAATTTTAATCTTATTATGTTTTTCGAACGTTTCTACATCTTTGATTTTCATGTTGTTACTATCACAACCTTCAAAGTCTAGTTCATCCTCCCACTGTCTATAGCTATAGGTGCGATCTCGGTGCGCGTTGATATCATTATAGTGAAGGATGGATAGGACTGTATATTTGAAACACTGTGATTTACAATCGACATTGATGACAGCTTTCTTATTATACAACGTTTTTGGTAGTTTAAATGTACCTCGAGCTGCATGACTTTCTAATAGTGAAATTATGAATATGGCTGAGTCCACACCATCAAAAATGAGAGCGCTGTCGCGTTGATTGAATTTATCTACATTTGATTTTAAACATTGAATGTGAAAATTTAGCCAAGACTCGCAGTCTACAACTTCGGTTGCGGAAGAGGAAGGAACATGAAACTGTATTCTCTCCGTCACTTGACCCGTTTGAAAATCTATCTTAATATATTTTAGTTTAAGGTAGATGAGCGCCTTCATTCTAAAATTGTCTAAATTGTTGAAGAGCGCTTCGATAATGTTTGAATTTTGAAGGAGCCACTCAGGAAAAATCTACTATTTGAGTATTGGACTCCATGCAGTAGTCGCGTACTAAATTATTATGTGAAACATTAATGAGGGAGTTGGTAGAGGTACCGTTGGTGTAGTGATCATTTGCATGCGTGTGTTGAAGTCTGTGCGAAGATCGCTGAAAGTGACTATCAAAAGAAAGAGGGCACAAATCGCAAGGAAAGGAGATGTCATCGTCAGAATCAACTTCACCTCCGGAGATTGACGCCGCTTTGCGTTGACACACACGTTGTTTAATGTGTCTAAGGAGACTGTGCTTCCTTGTAAACATATGTCCGCAGTCGGCACATTCCCACTCGTTGCCTTGTCGCGAGAGTCCTGAGCTGGAACTCACATCACCTGAAAGAGAAATCATTCTTTCATCTCTGTTCAAGTCTCAGTGTATTGTTACAACCTACCTTGACTCAACAACTCTAAACTTTCCTCGAGAAGGGAGGGTGTTGGTGATGAAGTTATGCCTGAAATTGAGGAAGATGCTATTAGCCACACGTTTGAGGGAGATGAGTGAAGAAATTTTCAACTTACCATTTCAACGAAATTATGTTTAAGCTTGATACTTCAACAAGATAGAGACTTCACTCAAATAATACGTCTCAAATTTGGAATTCACTTGTACGCCTCAAATAATAACAGAATTCGCTAGACAACAGTTCACTTATGCGTCTCAAAGACAGAGTGAAATGACACGAATGTCACTTTACATATATACTTTCATATTCATCATTCATTGGCTGTTCATTCTGATTGGTTGCTTGTTGATACTTAAGAATTAGAAAACATTTCAAAGTTATTATTCACAGTCAACATGACAAGCCCTCCGACAACACCAAACACAAAATTCTCTTCTCCATCCTCAACACCAAACGCTCCAACGAAGGTAGAGAAGGTGTTATTACCAGCGGACAACGAAGAGAGTGTATGTGAGAAGGAGTGTCCCGACTTAACAGGCGTGAGGTGGAAGTATCTCCAGTACGAAATTCCTCCACCAATTATGGGAGTGGTACACCCCTAACTCCCAGCCACGAACTATGGAGGAGTGGGAGTATATTGACAAAGTGAGGCTCGCAGTGGAAGAACGATTAAAGCAACTGAACAGTTTTTGTTATCTATGTGAAGCCAGACTCTGGGACGATATTGACGATGAAGACCTTTTGAAATACATGCCATAATAAATTTTTATTTCATATTATCTTTGCTTTCATACTGACGTACTTGAATGGGGCTTCAGTGGATGATTTAACCATGTATACATTTTCATTTGGAAATAATAGCACGCTTAGTCTAACTTGAAAATCTTAAAACATTTCATATGGGCGATGATGATAGATGAAATAGTGTCAAATAAAATTAAGATAGCTTACACTTCTGCTACAGGGATAGCAATCGACTGCGATCCATGTGTAAAGAGCTTGTTAGACTACGGATGGGCTTAAGTGGATGATTTAACCATGTATACTTTTTCATTTGGAAATAGTAGCACGCTTAGTCTAACTTGTAAATCTTAAAACATTTCATATGGGCGATGATGATAGTTGAAATAGTGTCAAATAAAATTAAGATAGCTTACACTTCTGATACAGGGATAGCAATCGACTGCGATCCATGTGTAAAGAGCTTGTTAGACTACGGAAGAGAGAAGTGTGTTATGTTGCGTGTGGCGCGTGAGTGTCCTCCCATTTCATTCCATTCATCAATTCGTCTCATTGATAGAGACAGGTAGAACTCATGGTTCTCATAACGTATGCAATGGAAAGTTTTAGGCAACCTTCGACAGTTGGCTAAATGTCGCCCTTGCGCGAATGCATACTACGTTGAGACAGAGGCAATCACTTGCAAACATGACGCAGAGAGGTTTAACAAGATTGACCATTGCCGAATGTCCCTTGCGGTATACATGGCTACGGGTTTCACCGCCGCCCTTTACAGGAACGCCCGTCGAAAGGAAGTATTACACCGAACTTCATTTGCAACGTTCAAGTTGACTGATAGCAGATTCAACTTAATGATAGTATTCGCCAGTCCGAAGACTGCCCAGGGCAAACCGCGAGGAGGTTCTATCATGTCTTGCCCCATGGTGGCCCTTAAGAGAGCCGATGGTTCGTTCTCGGGGGGTTTGTATTTGACTATTGGCTGGAATAGTCAATGGGTATGACGGTTAGGTTGTCATAGACCCTATACCGCCGAGGTCGTACTGGTGCATCTGGCACCTTTCGGATGCGGGTGGTATTTGGAGTCCACACCTCATCCGTCCAAACGATCCTCTTGATCTTCCCCTTCTTCTCATCCTCCTCATCCCACTCGTCGAGGATGACGAACTCGGGAATGGCGTTGTCTTCATCGATGAAGACGGGAATGCTGTTGGCAGGAGGCGTTGCTTCCATCGTGACTTGAAATTGAATGAGAAGCGCTACACTCTTCTGGCTTATATAGGGTTTTCAACAATGAATTGCTCAACAGCGAATCAGAATGCTTCAGGGATAGCAATCGACTGCATAATGTTCAAGTTGACTGATAGCAGATTCAACTTAATGATAGTATTCGCCAGTCCGAAGACTGCCCAGGGCAAACCGCGAGGAGGTTCTATCATGTCTTGCCCCATGGTGGCCCTTAAGAGAGCCGATGGTTCGTTCTCGGGAGTAACGTCATCTTACACCCTACCAATTCTGCTGAGAGAGTCTTTGACTCTCTCTTTGGTAGCACTGTCGACTTCCACGCTAATTGGCACGTGACTAAAAAGTGGAATGTAGCGCCATTCCGTTGGATTGACAGCAGTTGCTGTCATCGGATTGCCAATCCGAGCAAGATTATTGTTGACTCTGTCTTGCTCCTCTAGCCTGGCAAACTCCTCAAATAAATTTCGCGGCCTTAACTGCGGTCCGCGAGGAGAGCTGACTTGACTGTTCGGCGTCTGCATGATTGAAATGAAATGAAATGAGAGGCAGTGGTTTATATACCCCTCTAACGCGACGCAACGTTCAAATTGACTGATAGCAGATTCAACTTAATGATAGTATTCGCCAGTCCGAAGACTGCCCAGGGCAAACCGCGTGGAGGTTCTATCAAATCTTGCCCCTAGGTGGCCCTTAAGAGAGCCGATGGTTCGTTCTCGGGAGTGAATTGATGGGGTGGTGAAGGCGGGCAAAGATCTGCAATGAAAATGATATGTATTAGAATAGGATATACTATCTTATTTACTTTTTCACTTACCAAGTTAGTCATCCTTTGGCAGTCTCGCGCGCTTTCGAATTGAAAATTTGTGTAGATGGCCGCGCATTCGTAGGCTGGCATGCAAACATTTTTTCGTTGGATGACCATTGTAGCATAGGATGGATTCGTCTAAATTCTGGTTTACGAGTACTTCGCCGGCCAAATGATTATCCCGAATAGGGATGTGAAATTCAAACAATTGATCCTCATTCACACGTTCCCACTCATCCCTCATGCGCTCCAACTTCTCATACGCCTGCCTCTCATCACCCCGCCGAGCCACAGTCCTCTCTAACTCAACATTCCTCGCTCTCAACACACTCATCTCCTTCATCATCTCCTCAAACTTCGCTTCTGCATCTCTCATTCTTCTCTCCGCAGCACTCGCCCTCTTCTCACACTCATCATTCTTCTCTTCCAACTCTCGCGTCTTTTTCTTCAAATCAGTCACACTACGCCTCATTCTAATATTTTCATCCGCTACCTCTTTCGATTTCAGTTCCTTCTTTTTCAACTCATCCAACTCGTTCACAACTTCATCCTTCACTTTCTTCAAACTCTCATACTTATTAACCAACAAATCATGCGCCATCTGCTGCGAAACATGCCTCTTCCCTTCATCCTTCAACCACCTCGCCGACTGCACACGAATCCCACCACTCTTCACTTTTGGGGAAGATGAGCTCTTCGGGGGGTCGGTGATGACAATGTTTGACACCTCCGACGACGAAGAGCTCAACTTCCTCACACGCTTCCTCACACGCTCCCTATCTAAATCCACATCATCCTCATCATCACTCTCAAGCACTCTCTTTCGCTCAATCTCACCCTCCAACGACGCAACCGCTCTCGCCAACTCATCATTCTCAACAACATTCTCAACAACATTCTCAGCCTTACCCTCTCGCTCGATCGCCAACATTCGCTCCCTCTCCTCCACAATCAACTGCGTAAATCTCAAATCAGTCACTAAACCACCACTATAGTCAGCATGCACTCTGTAGAAACGCGCCTCATCCTCATCACCCTTCAGCACTCTACACTTCACGCACGCAACCCTATTCAAGATAATCATGTGGTCGGTGCCCGCCTTCCTGACATGAGCCTTGGCGTCCGCACTGCGATTTATTCGACCGCACACACACATTTTGATATGGTATTTGCGATTTTTATCGTTTGCCATGCCTGATTTATCGTTAGCTGTAAGATAATGAAATTTGTATAAGTTTGGAATCATGTAGTACAGTCATATTCCTAAAAAGGGTAGTGAGTGGCACTCGATCCCGTCGACAGCCCGAAGGCCTTGTACTGATCACTAGGGAAGTGAGAGATCTTCCCCGATACCCGCTCTTTACAGCTGAAGACATCATTGTCACTGCCCCGAAGTGGTAACAGGAACGCCGAGTCAAAGGTAGTGATCAGTAGCTGGGATCTAACCCCTCAAAGCTGCCTTAGACTTAGTTAAATTTCAAATCTGATAGCAGATTTGAACTCAGGATACTTGAAAACCTTAGTCTATATGTTAAAACTTTGAAAAAACTGAAAATTAAGAATTTTTAAAAAATTCCGCATTTTACTATTCATACTACTTTTAAAAAATTTTATCAGTAGTAAAGACACTATCAAACTCTATCATACAAACTTTGAAGTAAGAAGATAGCTTGCCTACTTCAAAAGATAGAGTCCTTTGAAACACCCGATATCGGGAGCTCAGAGCGACGACCGTCGCTTACCTCGTCTTTCGATGAAGTGATCAGACTTACGTTGTCGGGGGTTTATATATGCTCGGAAGAAAACTTAAAATGGCTCTATCTGCGAAAGTATTCATCGTAGCGACATGCGGTTTGTTGCAAACGATTCGTCTAATCATTCTCTATCATATGACACCTGAACCATTCTCATATGACCACGGGAAGTTGGTCCGTCAGCACATGTCCATGTAACATGCCACAAGTGAAAAAATTCCTAGGTGTGAGAGCTCCGGTGTGGTGAAAATTTTGAAAAATTTAAAACTTCCGAATTTCGACCTGGGACCTTTACCAAAACATTTTTCATCACATTTCACTGACCCCCCTCCCCCCTCGTTCAGAGAAATTTGATGAAAAATGTTTTGGTGACGGTCCCAGGTCGAAATTCCACACTTTGGAAAATTTTCAAAATTTTACCCATACAAAGCCACTCTGACACTTAGGATTTTTTCAGGTGAGCGAGCTCCGACCTAAAATCTTGTAACCGCTCTAACTTTTGAACGGCTGGTCCGATTGACTCGCAACAAAAAATGTTGTCGAGCAGTTTTTTCTCCTCTTTCGAATGCAACTCGAACGAACAAAATCCGTTCACTAGAACCAAAGTTAGAAGATTGCTGTCGGGGGGGGGTCAGTGAAATTTGATGAAAAATGTTTTGGTGAAGGTCCCAGGTCAAAATTCCACACTTTGGAAAATTTTCAAAATTTTACCCATACAAAGCCACTCTGACACTTAGGATTTTTTCAGGTGAGCGAGCTCCGACCTAAAATCTTGTAACCGCTCTAACTTTTGAACGGCTGGTCCGATTGACTCGCAACAAAAAATGTTGTCGAGCAGTTTTTTCTCCTCTTTCGAATGCAACTCGAACGAACAAAATCCGTTCACTAGAACCAAAGTTAGAAGATTGCTGTCGGGGGGGGGGTCCGTGAAATTTGATGAAAAATGTTTTGGTGAAGGTCCCAGGTCAAAATTCCACACTTTGGAAAATTTTCAAAATTTTACCCATACAAAGCCACTCTGACACTTAGGATTTTTTCAGGTGAGCGAGCTCCGACCTAAAATCTTGTAACCGCTCTAACTTTTGAACGGCTGGTCCGATTGACTCGCAACAAAAAATGTTGTCGAGCAGTTTTTTCTCCTCTTTCGAATGCAACTCGAACGAACAAAATCCGTTCACTAGAACCAAAGTTATAAGATTGCTGTCGGTGGGGGGGTCAGTGAAATTTGATGAAAAATGTTTTGGTGAAGGTCCCAGGTCGAAATTCCACACTTTGGAAAATTTTCAAAATTTTACCCATACAAAGCCACTCTGACACTTAGGATTTTTTCAGGTGAGCGAGCTCCGACCTAAAATCTTGTAACCGCTCTAACTTTTGAACGGCTGGTCCGATTGACTCGCAACAAAAAAATGTTGTCGAGCAGTTTTTTCTCCTCTTTCCAATGCAACTCGAACGAACAAAATCCGTTCACTAGAACCAAAGTTAGAAGATTGCTGTCGGGGGGGGGGGGGTCAGTGAAATTTGATGAAAAATGTTTTGGTGACGGTCCCAGGTCGAAATTCCACACTTTGGAAAATTTTCAAAATTTTACCCATACAAAGCCACTCTGACACTTAGGATTTTTTCAGGTGAGCGAGCTCCGACCTAAAATCTTGTAACCGCTCTAACTTTTGAACGGCTGGTCCGATTGACTCGCAACAAAAAATGTTGTCGAGCAGTTTTTTCTCCTCTTTCGAATGCAACTCGAACGAACAAAATCCGTTCACTAGAACCAAAGTTAGAAGATTGCTGTGGGGGGGGGTCAGTGAAATTTGATGAAAAATGTTTTGGTGAAGGTCCCAGGTCAAAATTCCACACTTTGGAAAATTTTCAAAATTTTACCCATACAAAGCCACTCTGACACTTAGGATTTTTTCAGGTGAGCGAGCTCCGACCTAAAATCTTGTAACCGCTCTAACTTTTGAACGGCTGGTCCGATTGACTCGCAACAAAAAATGTTGTCGAGCAGTTTTTTCTCCTCTTTCGAATGCAACTCGAACGAACAAAATCCGTTCACTAGAACCAAAGTTAGAAGATTGCTGCCGGGGGGGGGGTCAGTGAAATTTGATGAAAAATGTTTTGGTGAAGGTCCCAGGTCGAAATTCCACACTTTGGAAAATTTTCAAAATTTTACCCATACAAAGCCACTCTGACACTTAGGATTTTTTCAGGTGAGCGAGCTCCGACCTAAAATCTTGTAACCGCTCTAACTTTTGAACGGCTGGTCCGATTGACTCGCAACAAAAAAATGTTGTCGAGCAGTTTTTTCTCCTCTTGCCAATGCAACTCGAACGAACAAAATCCGTTCACTAGAACCAAAGTTATAAGATTGCTGTCGGGGGGGGGGGGGTCAGTGAAATTTGATGAAAAATGTTTTGGTGACGGTCCCAGGTCGAAATTCCACACTTTGGAAAATTTTCAAAATTTTACCCATACAAAGCCACTCTGACACTTAGGATTTTTTCAGGTGAGCGAGCTCCGACCTAAAATCTTGTAACCGCTCTAACTTTTGAACGGCTGGTCCGATTGACTCGCAACAAAAAAATGTTGTCGAGCAGTTTTTTCTCCTCTTTCCAATGCAACTCGAACGAACAAAATCCGTTCAAATCCGAACAAATACCCATACAAAGCCACTCTGACACTTAGGATTTTTTCAGGTGAGCTACGACAGTCCACCCTCCCAACCTGGCCGGCACACCACGCCAACCTAACCGGCACACCACGCCAACCTGGCCGGCACACCACGCCAACCTACACATCACCGCGCGCTATACGACAGTCGGCCAGAGGGGGGGGGACGTCAGACATGAAGCACCACGGCGGCCGACCACGACACTCTGCCGGTCCAGAGGGGGGGGGACGTCAGCGACGGCGGCCATCTTGCGCGGTCCAGAAGTGGAGTTTTACTTACTACTTGCGCTAACGCGCACTCGTCGATATCATAACAGCATTACTGGTGTCATACCGATGCAATAGTTATATTGTTGATGAGATTTCTAGTTCCATCATTACTGGTGTCTGTTTAAAGTCACTGATATCTTGATGCCGTCTAGGAGATATCGATGACCTACCAAATTTCAAATCCCAGTTCAAAAGGTAGCTATTTTCTTTCTAAGTGCAACAGATCTAGCGTGATGACATACTCCGGATTGATAGATTTCAGTCAATTGAAGGGCAATTCAATCTGTGGATTAGATGACGCAGAAATTCAAGAAATTGTCAACATTCAAGAATTACTGCGAAACGAAGAAGCCTTACCAAATCTGTGCGATTTATTGAAGTACAATCAAGGAAATTGTCCTGTAGTTGCAATTGAGACACTACTAAGTAGATTGCGAGAAAATGGTGAATATCTCTTTTACAAGCCTCTGAAAAATTGGCGTGATTCCAATTGCTGGTACAATTTCAACCTCGTGTTGGGATTTCAAACATTAGGGAATTTGATGAAGAAAATCTCTCAAAATGCTAATTTATCTAAATTGTACACCTCACATTCTGTTCGTGCGACTGTGGTAACAGAAATGTTCAGCAATGGAGCAACAGTTCAAGACATCCAATGTGTCACAGGGCACAAAAGTTCAGACTCGGTGAGGCGATATCTGAAACGTGTTGGTGATTCCAAGAAACAGAACTTCTCGCGGATGCTAGTAAACAGCTTTGGCACTTCAACAGGCTCAACAAACGTCAGCTCATCAAACTCGGAAAGTAAGTTTTTGACTAAAATATCATTTGATGAAAATTGTCATTACATCAACTGCTTTCCTTATATTTCAGTTCGGTGTGAGGCTCCTCCAAACAAAAAAATAGTGTTGAAAACAGATGGGAACAGGAACTTCGTTCGAATATCTTTTGAATAACAGACATAAAGACACAAAGTTAGAAGTCATAGACGCATCACGGATGCTTTTGATAGAAATGCAATAAAGCATATGTTTTTGCTGTTTCAATAATCATTAATTGGTGCAAAACATAAACGAGACATTAATCACAGAAACAGTGCACAATCAATAGCACAGCAAATAATAGACAGAGAGTCAAGTTGGCCAATTTAAAGGGATTAATTGGAAATTGATTTCCAAAGACTTTTCTAATGTTCCCAAAAATAAGCAAATGTAGGCCTACTATCTGGTAGTAATTTTGCAATGCAGATCTCTCTAGGCTTCAAGGTCATTCGATGTCTATTTCCGTCATTGTTGGTGTCTCTCCGTCATTGATGGTGTCATCTTACATGGCAAAGGATAGGAGGACATCGGCAGTTATCTATGACAAAACAGCATTGCTGGTGTCAAATCTTACAAACAATAGTTATTTACGCAACTAGCGCATAATTGCTTCATTATTGCATTTAAATCTAACGAGTTAATGCTATGATGAAGCAATCTCATGCACGAGTTGCTTAGAGAATTTTATCTGGAGACGTGCTATGATGTACAAAGATAAATTGTGATTGACATGTCTATGATTATCAAGAATATTTGAATAGAAATTTAGCACGACCAATAATGTAGATATCTGTTCTCAGATCTAATACATACTAAGCCGGTCAAAGCTCGCCCATAATGTTAATAGATTATGCTCCTTCCCGTGCATTGGAGTGAATATTATTTCCCGCGTGGGCAGTAATCTGCTTTACAGGTAAAATAATGTGATAGGATATCTACATTATGCTCCCGGAAACAAATAAAAGCAGTATATGCCTAAAAAGCTAGCTATAACGATATTATCAACCGACAGTAGACAACAAAGTAGCTGGTATAGCCACAGAATTAGACAGGTCGTCTCTTCTTCTGTTTGACTAGAAAGGAAACATTGAAACATGTAAAGTCAATGAAATGGCACAATCTGCTGACATAATACCATAGCAATCGAACAATGAACAGCCAGTTCAACATTAAACACCGCAAATTGTGCGAAATTTCAGTGACTTATCAACCGGATCACACAGCAAAGAGACACAGTCGATGACAAGTTCCACAGAGAAGTTTGTGAACGTTTTTTCGTGCGCCTGCTAACTTTTTTTAAAATGATCGGAAGACCCAACATTATCGAGAAAACTTTTGCGCAATGATCTAAATTCTTCGAATCTGAAGGAGTCGTGGCGATCGGAGCATTTTGAATGAATTCAGAGCAATCCGCAAACGACGCACGACTATTTTTCCTATCTCTGCAAGGTATTAAAAATTTCTTTTTGCCCACTTATTAAGTTCCTTCATGTGCCATCGCTTTGAATCAGTTTGCACTTCTAGGAAAGTGATGCGATTAAACAATCTAATTCTGTGGGTATAGCATAATTTGATGTCACTATCTGGAACAGTTGATATCAAGCAACATCAACCGTTTGAGTTAGAGTCATCAATCAATATCAGTGCGAACAATTTTCGTACTGATATTGCAAATTATCAGATTAGAGATTTATATAGAACACTTCCCCAGGAGGTTGATAATATATAGTTATAGCTAGCTTTTGAGGTTTATACTGCTTTTTATTGACTGGCTATGGCGTGATATAAACCGAGACGTATATGCGAGTTTTATATCTGCCATAGCTCGTCAATAAAGCAGTATGTATCTCAAAAGCTAGATAGCTATAACGATATCATCAAACGACACTTAACAGCAACTTCGCAACTAACACATCGTGAACGGTTGTATGTTCGCTGCCTCTCCGATCAACCAGATAACTTCACGTTTTGACAGCTTTTGATACCTGATAATTCCTTGAAATTTATATCACGGTAATCGTCTCCTACTGGTTGTTCTCTTTATCAGATCCATTTCTCGATTTGGTGGATCGGGAACTTGATATTTTGGGATTTTCGGTTGCTTTGGTATTTCCATCTGAACTTTACTCAAGGCATTCGTGATACAACGTTTTTCAATATCTTCGTTGGATTTCCGTAGTGTCCGTCTCTATCATTCGCAATCTGGAATTCTATTTATAGTTCAACGTCATCGGTGTTGTCTCCGTAGCGTGGTCAGTGCTTCAGGTTCTTCGTCTTCATTCAACGACGTCAGTGTATTGTGTTGTTGGAGTGGTGAACGGTTGGGACTGTCAACTGTAAATCGAATCAGCTGTTATCACGCAGCGTATAGAACCCACTCTGTCACCGAGTCCTCGAATTATCGATTTTTTGCACGTGACTATTGCGTCAACATCGATTACAACACAGAGCGTTATGTCCAAATCTCCAATTAAGTACGATGATGTAAAACGCTTGTCCATATCGCAAATGAATAAGCTTAACAAAGAGCAGTTGTTTGGGGCGTTAAAGGATGCTATTGAGAAAGATAAAGAACGCAAGTCAGCATCGCTTCAAAATGAATCAAATGACATTGCTTCAGTAGTTGCTCGAGAGGTCGAAAGACTTCTTCAACCTTTAATTGTTCAGATGAAGGAAATATTGAGTTGCTACAGTCCGTTTCATAAAAAGTGGATCATCCTAAATTTTGACTAAATAAAACATAAGTATGATACAGAAAGCATTTTTCATGTTATTTCATGTCCCTAATATATTTAAATGTCCTTATATAATCTGATAAGCTATGATACAGTAACGGTTCTTAAGAACCTAATATTTTGTGGCCCAACCCTTATTATCAATGACATTACCAATTCGTCTAGGCATTGATTCGATGATATCGTTGATTTTTGACTGATCTAATTTTCCCCACTCTCTTTTTAACAGTGACGTAAGTTGTGATACGCCATCTGTAGGTAGCAGTGAACGACGAACGTTACGTTTTATAATACTCCATACATTTTCTATGGGATTCAGATCAGGAGAACGAGCTGGCCAAGATAATGTCCTAAGCCCTAATTGAGACTTGCATAAGTTGACTCTACTACTCCTGTGACACGTAGCATTATCATCCATAAATAACCAAGTCGATGGATCACCAAGTTGATCTGTCATTTGGCCAATGTTCATTCGTAAAACATTCACATAGCGTTCAGAATTCATGGTTCCTTGCTGTATGTGAAGTTCAGAGCGGCCATTGGTCCAAATGCCAGCCCAAATCAGTAGAGTCGCACCACCTTGTACCCGGGGACGATGTAAATGTCTCGGAATTTCCTGATCAGATTTTATCCATAATCTCAATCGACCATCACTATCCTTCAGACGGACTGATGCCTCATCAGACCAGACAACCCGATCCCATTGATTTCGCCAGTGACAATGACTCATTGTCCATCTGAGACGTCTTTTTGTATGCTGATCTGATAATTCGATCTGAGAGGGCCTCTTACAGCTCTTGAAATTCGACTCAATAAGTCTTCTACGAATAGTGGACTTAGAAATAGACGAGTCTAGTGCAGCCATCTCAGTTAACGAGAGACTTGGATCAACTTTAACAAATCTCAAAATTAGGCGGTCTCTACGTTTGGATGTTCTGCGTAGACGGCCAGAGCCCTCTTTACGACAGAGTTGAAAATCATCATTATGCCATCAATGCACATTTGTGTAAGGGACATTTAGTTGCTTGCTTGTAGCTCACAAAGAAAAACCTAGTTTTAGCAAGGCTGACACTTTGCCTTTTGTGAATGCGATCTCGTTATTGTTCATTTGTGCTTTGCATTGTTTTCAACCGGTAAGAGATAGATTTCTAGCTGAAAGCAATCAGGAGTGCTGCCAACACCACCGCAACGAAGTCAGGAAGCTATGGAACATGAAGTCCAGTTAATCACATGTAGCAGTTACATTATTGTTGATGAGTAATGGTACTATACTGGCTCTGATTGACCGATTTTCTTTATTTTTGTTTTGCTTGATAGCTTTTGGCTTGTAGAACAACATATTACATAACAAAGGAAACAAATGTAATTTTATAAGAGTGAGGTATGATTTTGTGTAACATTGCTAAATGAAGATCAAATTATCTACTACTTTTTTTATCTATAACAGGAAAACAACTCAATATTCATGCTTGAAATTTCCAACAATGATATTAGCAAGCACAACTGACATATCTTCCAAATTTCAGAGAAATTCGTTCAAGTTTGGCGGAGTTAGACAAAGTTGAAGTTAAGGCGATGTCTAAGGGTGATCCATTTTTTAATGAAACAATCTGTATAATCGACTGAAAGATGACTACGACCATCTTCAGTCAGAATTTCGTATTTTTAAGTCGAATTATAACGATGAAATCCTTGAGGAAATTCAAGAAAGGCACAGGAAACGTAAATATTTGATATTCTCTGGTCTTCGTGAGCATACTGCTGGAACCGTTGAGGAGAGAAAGGAGGCTGATTTGAATGACATTGCATCGATATTGGATGATATCGATTGTTCTGAGGTAGAAGTCTCTTATGCTAGTAGATTGGGGCGAGCATCAGCTGGAAAGACCGTACCAAGGTTACTTCGAGTCAAATGCGATGATGAAGAACATCGAAGTAAGATACTCAAAAATGCTAAAAAACTGAGAGAAAGCGAGACACATGTTTACAAAGGTGTATATATCAACCCTGATAGAACCAAGAAAGAAAGAGAGATAAGAAAGGAGCTACAAGTGGAATTGAAGAGACGCAGAGAGGCCGGAGAGAGAGTAGTCATACGATATGGAAAAATGGTTAGTGTTGATAACCAGAATTTTCAATAGATGTTTTATCTTCTACAAGATTTTTCCCATCTGTATCGCTAATTAATGCGAGGTCGCTCTTTCATAAGTTAGAATATTTGAAGATTTTTGCTGAGATAAGAAAGCCATCTGTGATATGTGTGACTGAGACTTGGCTAGACCGGACTATAGACTCATCTCTGGTATCACTGCCCGACTATGTCTGTGTTCGAACTGATCGACAACACCGCAGAGGCGGTGGTACAGCTATTTTTCTTCATGTCTCATTTGAAATTGAAATTGTAAATAGCAATTTGAATCATCAAGATTTATCTGACTTTCAGTATTGCAAGATAATATCCCGCTCCGAATAGTTTCCTTAACTAGTACGGACAAAGAGTGGATGACTCCGCTAATCAAGAACTTGATAAATGATCGTTGGTCAGCATATCGTTCCAAGAATTGGAAATTGTATAACCATTTGAAAATGAAATCAAAAGAAGAAATTGCCAAAGCAAAAATGAGGTGGGCTACTAAACTGAAGAGCTCCACGAAGGGTCTATGGAACCTGGTCAAACAAGAAACTGCACCTGTTCGAGATGGCACAATGTCTACTCTGGTGAAACAATGTGGCTCCAAAGAAAATCTAATGAGTATTGTTTACAATGACGTAGCTGACTCCTTTGAAAGCCATCATCCTTGCATATTTCAGGAAGAGTTCGCGAACACCGACTGGCATTTGAATGTTGAGGAATACGAAGTTTATAATCTTCTGACAAAATTATCTTTGAATAAATCTGCTGGTCCAGACAACATACCAACACGTATCTACAAAGAAATGGCGATATTCTTATCAGAGCCCCTAACAATCATATTTAATACATCACTACAATCAAAGGCCATACCACAACACTGGAAAGAGGGTCTTATTATTCCTGTTCCAAAATCGTCTCCTCCCGATGTTCACAAATTGCGATATATAACAATTTCTTCCGTACCAATAAAGCTACTCGAGAAAGTTGTTTTGAAATCTACTCGAAATCTGTTTGCAAGAACATACGGGCCTCATCAACATGGCTTCCGCCCCTCGCATTCTACAACAACAGCTATAATTGATGTAATTGAGAATATCAGCCGAATCAATGACGATAAGTTGCTTTTTGGATCTGCCCTAATGAGTTTTGACCTCTCACGAGCGTTCGATACAATAGATCACAGGCTGCTCATTCGCAAGCTTAAAGACCATCAATTTCCCAGCGGCTGTCTCCTCTGGATTAAGAATTTCCTGCAAGATCGAACTGGCAGAGTAAAGATTGGGTCAGACATCTCGGGTCCCATTCGTTTGAACGTTGGTGTACCGCAGGGATCAGTGTTGGCACCTGTTCTCTTTTGCGCGTTCGTCGGAGATCTAGTTTCACCAACTCCTTGTGTATCTAGTATCAAATATGCAGATGATTTGAATGTTGTTGTTCCTCTGAACTCGGGCAATCCTTCTTTAATTCAGGATACACTCATTAGAGAAACCAGTTTCGTCTCAGCTTGGTGTAATCGTAACAAGCTAACCCTGAATATGAGCAAATCGAAACTGATGCTACTGACGCGTACTGAAGCAATTGAATCTATCTCATTGCCACTAGAACGAGTCGCGTACTGAAGCAATTGAATCTATCTCATTGCCACTAGAACGAGTGTCCGAAATCAATGTTCTTGGCGTAATGCTTGATGATCATTTGAGCTGGAAATCTCACACGCGCAACGTCATCAGGAAAACGACGCAACGATTTCACATCCTTCGTCGTCTAAGAAGTGTTCTTTCGGATTCAGAACTACACAAAGTTTACACGTCGTCTATTCGGTCTCTGTTAGAATACGCATCTCCAGTTTTTGTTGGCATGAATAAGGCACTCTCAAACCAGCTGCAGCAAGTTGATAACCGGGCACATCGCATGATTTACAGAACTTATTTCGGAAGTGGAAACATTCGGAAATGCCCATGTCACAAAAATGAAATTAAAGATAGACGCATTTCACAAAGCAAAAAGTTATTTCTGTCAATTGCCAATCAAAGGTATCACTGTCTGTATAACTATGTTCCGAAACGTCTCAGAAGTCAATATTCTGTTCCTTTGTGTCGCCAACTTAAAAGGAAAAGAACATTTTTTCCCTGTGTTACTTCTTTCATAAATGTTGGGTTAAGCGCGCAAAGACAATTTTTACATTGAGCACTTTGTTTCGAAAGTTAACTTCCTTATGTCTTCTTTTTCTGTGTATTGCCAGTGTGTATTGTGTACATGTCCATTATGATTTTCATTTTTATACAAATATACGATTACTACTACTAACAGCAAAGCAGCTGATATTGCATAATTTGATGTCACTATCTGGATTAGTTGATATCAAGCAACATCAACCGTTTGAGTTAGTGATATCAATTTTGATAATCGATGGAGAAGGTAGATAATACCATGGATAGAAGAACCATGTTAAAGTGAATGCCGTAGTATTGAAGGTTATCTATGGAGTCAATCAATATTATTTGATCAATTTCCGTACTGATATTGCACATTGTAAGATTAGAGATTTACATAGAACACTTCCCCAGGAGGTTGACAATAACTTTTATAATTGGTTTCTTGACCTCTTGAAATAATGTAAACAAATGACCATTTCCATGAAATACCAAAATGTACATCACTAATTGCTTGTGGCCTAGATGTGTGTCTGGCAGATATTCTGTCGTTAAAAACTATTTCCTACATCATTAAATTAGGAATCATGTGATACTTGATGTGGTATAACCACTACTCATTTCGATCGTTGATCAAAATTAGTATAGGCTGTTCACAGTCACATGGGTACTATTTCTAACCGCAGAATTGGAATCGGGTCGGTTTCTCTGACCTGGCCCGCATTGAATCCAAAATATCAGGCCCGCGTCAGTAGCATTAGTCATTTTGAACCAGAGTTGGAAAAGTTGGAATTGGAATTAATTCCGATCCGGAATTAATTCCATTTTTCATCGGAATTGGAATTGGAATTGACGATATTTAAATCTACTGGAATTGGAATTGGAATAGACCTTGATAAACCTCAATTCCACTTTTTCGATAGACCTGTGATAAATCTATTTGTACAAAAATTGAAATCACAGTACTCGGTCGTTGTGTTAACAGCACGCAGAGATAAGAGAGAGATCGATCGACAGAGGTAGCTTTATTCTATAGTTGAATATAGTTGTTGTTTTCTGTGACTTCTATGAGCCTACAGCCCCGGACAATGTTATTTTAGCGATTAAGCAGACAAAGACAATCATCTTTGTTCAATCTGTTATTTAGTTATTTATCAAGTAAGATAATTAATCAAAATATAGCAATTGCTGAATTTAGCTCTTGATAGGATAAGCACAAAAATGGGAGATTTACTTAATTGTTGTACACGCGAAAAACAATTGGTTTGGAAAGAGATTGGTTTGGATTGACGGTCCATTGAAGGGCAGCAACCCTGTCAGTTCAAATCATAATATAGACAGTGTCAACAAATTACTCTAATAATCAATCATTCAATTACATGAACTATTATTCAACTTCCAATCACAACAATTAACAATATTAATTTTTAAGACTATAGTTATATAGATACGATACGCAACGATAAAAGAAAAACTTTACACTTGCAGTTCACTTTCTTACTGTTAAATTCATTTCAATTCGATCGGACTCACTTGTACTAAAATAATATCATAAACATCAGTGTCACTTACATGTATACCGTCAATCTTCAATCGCGCTCGCTGATGTGTTGCCGTATACGCTGCTGTGTTGTTCGCTGGCAGGCTGTTGTTGTTGTTACTTCTGTAGTTACGTTACACCGCGAGAGCCCGGAGTTCTTCTAACTGCTACTGAAGATGTCGTATGTGTTGTTGTTGTGTCAATTTCTCATCGTTTCTAATTTATATAAATTTTTGAGACTTGACGATAAAACCACGTTCTTTTGAAAATTGAAAGAGTTTCCTTTAATCCCTGCTCGTTAGCTTTCAACCCAACCACATTTCGTTCTTATCACGGAATTTTTAATCTCCTTTTTTAACATGGACCATTAATCAGACTTCACGATATCATTTTTATCGTCGTTTTTCTGTCATCAACAGTCACGTTATTAGCACACTGAATTTCTTTCTTCTGTCAGTTTATTAATCGATTCATTCGCATCTCATCTCTCTCTCAGCGTCTGATTCTTTGCTGACCGTTCATTTTCTTTCTTTTTTTCACGAGATATTGAATATCTTGTTTACGAAACGAAAATGGCGTAAGCTGACCGCTTGCATATATACACGTACATGTACACAAGAGATATGAACTATGAACATGAGAACGCACATAGGAACGCCACAGAGAACGGCACACAGGAGCAACGAGTATAGGATAAGGGCACATGGGTGAGAATGGAACGAACAAATGTTAGATACATTAGCATAATGCACTATACGCGACATGAAATTATCGGAATTGAATCTTATTATGGAATTGGAATTGAATTGAACTGTTTCGACTGGAATTGGAATTGGAGTTGGAATTGAAATTTCTGCTCTGGAATTGGAATTGGAATTAAAAATTTCAGTGGAACTTTTCCAGCTCTGTTTTGAACACTTCATCATCCTTAATAAAAATAGCGATTGCGTTTGTCGAATGCAATCGCTGACAATCAAAATAGTGAATTATTGATTAAATGATTGATAGTTTTGTGTTAGTCTATTATGTTATGAGTTTGTTGTATCGTGGGAACGTGACATACAAGAGATGCTAAGTTGCTAACCATATGGTGACCATTTTGCAAATTCAAGTCGATGCTGGATGTTATGAATATAAGCGCTTTACACAAAATTATGATTATCTGAACTGTATGATCTGTAGGAAAGGAAATTGGTCCGAAGAAGATGGTGTAATGCATACCTGTAACCGGTCTAAAAAATCGTAGACCGGAAATCAACATTTTATTCCAGACCGGTTTTTTACGAAACCTAGACCGGACCTGAATGGTCAAGGCTGTACCGGGCCTGATGGGACCGGTTCAGACCGGAAATTTAGTTTTGCCAATTTTATGCTTCTAATGAGTATTCGGTGTACTTTATAAATTGATTAAGGGCTTATTGATTTGTGAAATTATTACATTATCGATCATTTGAAAGCACAAATTGTTCGTTAAGTAAGTTTAATAGGATCGAAGTTTTAATCTAATGCGCCGATTCGACTAACATTCACTCACTTTGCTAGGTTTATTTTGAACCACATCCTTTTGTTGAGGAAAATATAGGCCTAGGCCTACTGCATAAATGTAGGATAACAAACATTGTTGAAATTTTTCGTTCTCTCTCTTTACAATATCTACGTTATTGATGTGGGTGTGTAGGCCCCTATGTCATGTATCAGCATGGATAAATTCAGATTTGCTTTGTTTGAACGGAAGCCGTTTTCCGACCCGACCAAACGAATAAGTCAAGAAAAGTCAACGAATATCACACAACTCGACTAAGAACGGTCAGAAATTTTAGACTGGACCGGAGGGCAAAATAAATTTACAGACCGGAGGGACGAAAATCCGGACCGGACCGGCGGACCGGTGGACCGGTTCCAGGTCTGGGTAATGGATGTTCAACCTTCTCACAATTACGAAGACACTTGAGATCTCGCTTTTCTTTGTGCGATTGAAACTCTGGAATGATGTCGCCATACTCTGGATATCGCAGTCACATTCACTATTGTGAATTGCTCAGTCAGCATGTTTCAGTAGCCGCTTGACAATAGAGAAATAGGGGCCTATGATAATCTGCAGAATAGTGGAGAGCAGCAGTATATGACGGAAAAATCATACCTTTGAGAACAAGCAAAACATCTTTCTTCCGCACCAAGGTTTTAAAATTCGAATGGTATGTAAAAGACCGCTTCTAGCATAACTTCCTTTGATGAATGCGTGGGCGCAGTCGCACAATTTGACGTGCTATGAGGTAATTGACAAATTCATTCAGCTTTGATCTTTATCAATTTACAGCATTTTTAGAGCTTTATTTGTGGCTTCCTCCTCGATATGCCAATATTTATTTCTTCCTCCTTTTGGTCGGGAATTATGGCAATAAATCGTCACATGAATTGATGCAGTGAATTCAATCGATCAACATATCCAATTGATGAGCATTAGTTGCAGACATGATACATATCGCAGACCGGGTTCTTAATGTCTCAGGCCCTGAGCCAGTTCCAGGCATCAACCGGAATTTTCGGGCCTGTCTTCCAGATCTGTCTTTTCGTACAAAATGGATTAATGATTCCTCATTTTAGTGGCACTGTGGTCATCTCCCAATGTTTTTCTACAGTGGAAGACAACAGCTTGAAACTAGGAAGAAGTAGGAAAAACTAGGAAGAACAAGCGAAGAAATGTTGAATTCCATGAGCTATTATAGTCGTAGTACGAAATCTGCGATAACAAATAGATTCAAGTAAGGAAATAGTATTTTCCATGTGTAGTCTTAGTTATGAGGCCTATGTAGCATCAGTTCAATTATGTTCGGTGCAGTAGAGTGTAAAAGTTCCGTTGTTTACCTCAATTATCCATTTTTCCATTTTATCCATCAGCGTCATTTTGTTTCATAATATCCATTTTTAACTTCCTTAACTATTGATGATAATTGTCCCTTCTTATTTCCACGAGTGTAGTCTGTCTCTCTCTCTCTCTGCACAGTATATTATGCGTCTGTGTTGTCCGTGTATGCGGTATTATTTGGAATCAATATTAGTAGCTACACTTCAGCAATAGCAAGTGAGTATATATTATACAGTCCATTTCCTAAATCGTTGCACAGCACAAAAAATTCTTATATCTTTTTCTCATCAAATTTAATCGCATGCTGACAATCGATCAATAAGCTTATTTACTTGGTCAGCTGAGACACTTGCTTCAGGAAACATAGTGGTGTGGTTTGCCTAATTAAATGAAGTAATTAGTGATTGTCTGCTTTGTTACTTTCACGATGCTATTTCAGATATCAAATCATGTTGGCCCATGTGTCACTCATTCTCTTTTTCATCATTGATGAGTTGCTCCATTTATCGGACGCAACGCAAGCGCCAGCATTCCTACGGCGTGAAGGAAATGCTGTTGTTTGCTGTGAACAGGTGCAGAGACGAGGCAAGTAGGGATTCCAAAATCCCAGAAAATCTCAATCCCGGGATTGAGCTAAGCCCAGGATTGAGTAGAACCGTAAATATCCTATTACAAAGCATAGATAGACTTACATGTTGATAGCATGTGATGCGGGTATAGGGATTGAAATGCCGGGATTCCTTAGGTTTGTGCAAATCCCGAAATCCCAGGATTGATTTATCAATTCATTTGTTATTTTGGTAGTATTTTATAGATGTTTTACTGCTTAGCGGAAACCGAATCGACTGTCGAAAACTTTTCAATATCTTTCTTTGAATTACTTATTGAATTACTTTATTCTGTGCACCTTAGCCTACACATTACAGTTGTGTCAGCATATTTGCATGTGTGATTATGTGCTTACACCCTTATCATATATGATAAGTATGCATGATACGTATACGTGTGTATGCATGTGTATACATGTATGTATACACTGTGCAGGGTAGAGATTCCACAATTCCGGAAAATCTCGTTCACGGGATTCCGGGATTGAGTAGAATAGTAACTATGCTATGACAAAGCACATGTGCATGCCAATAATTATGCCAGGATGTGGGTATAGCAGAGAGAGAGGGAATTTCCAAGCATCGGTTTACTTGCAGTGGGTCTATATCACAAGTGACAAGTCAAAAGTTTATTGCGTTTTATGCACAAATTGATAGCAGCAACGTTGAGAGTAACAGGGAACAGTTGCGAATTCCTGATTTTTACACTTTCAATCTGCGATTTCTTGAGATTCGGGATTCGTAGAGTGAAGACCCGGGATAAGAGCCTGCCTACAAAATCCCGACTTTTCTTGATCCCGGGATTCGGGATTACAAGCTCTGACCTGGGATCGAAATTCACAAAATATAAGCACAACAGCTGTATCTATAATATAAGCAAAATGACAGGATCAAAATCACAAGTATTTCCTCAATGCATTGCACGAGCACATTGAGATTCCAAAATCCCTAGCTCGGGATTGTACGATTGAAGAATATTTTACATGCTTTTTTACCGCAAGCTAAGCTGAGTCACTACTATAGTCAAATGAGAATAATTCTTCCTGAACAGATTAATCCCGGTATTGAGTTAACCAATGGCTAATATGCAAACGAAAACTGTGGGTTAATGAGAAATTTGCCTCCTAAAGATCGCAATCCCGAGGATTAGCTCTATTCCTAATTCCCGGTATTGTGTATAGGCTTGCATCGCAAATGCTTATCTTCAAATTGGTCATGCTTTCAAGTATTGTTAGCTTTGGCAAATGACAGGCTCAAATTAACGTTTTGACTTTTATTCAAAAAAGCCACAACAATGGATTATTGAAAACGTAGCGTGATTAGACCCCAATCCCGGGATTTCGGGATCCCGGGATTGGAGTCTCTAGAGACAAGCCCTTGTCTGATCCGAGATTCGAATTTCTTCTGACCTCAAGTGAGGAAAATGATGACTCACACAATGGCTGACTATGGGAATAATACAAATTTGAAGTTTGTCAATGAACGGATGGGCCGATTTTGGCAAAACATGCATGTTCTTGGAGCTGATAGCACCAGCATTATTTTAAACCCAAACTCGAAGCCACCAGCGTTAATACAACAGAAGTTGTTAAGTTGTGTACAGTTGACAGTTGCTGAACATTGCTAACGCGAAAGTGGTGTAAAATTAGTTACACGTATAAATTGAATGATATTGCACAAATTGATGTCCGAAATCGAAAAAAATTATGTCATTTGAAAGCTCAACAAGAGCCTGATTCAATGGTGATAATCTCAATTTTCTGTATTGCGTAGTTTCGTCTGTAGGTGTCGGTGAATGAATTGACCAAACATTCATACTTTTAAGTCTGCTGACCACAGCTGACCAGACATCACCTAAACGCTTTGCCAAATTAAAGTGCTTGACATAACCTTTCACATGGTACAGAGGTTATTGAAATTGATCATCTTCATCAATGAGAAAATCATGTGAGATTATTTTATTAACAATATTTCGGGAAAACTTATTAGTATTGTATCTTTTTGCACATTCAACTAATCCTAAAAACCGGGTGTCATGATGATGCTGACTGATAGTTCATGCTGTCTGCCAACTTTCAAAAAAAATTCTGTCGTCTTCATGTTGAAATCCTGCATCAGAGAAAACTCTCAATTTTTTTCATAAGGCCTACTGACCACAGCTGACTACATATGAAAACGAAATATAAGCCAAAATAATCTATGGAACACAAGGTTTCAATATCGATAAATCAAATACAATAAATCAATAAATCATAAACAATATCGTTTATCAAAATTGATCCAGGACTTCAACACGAAAATTTCATTTGAAAATGGCTTAGCTTTTTTGTGCAATTATTTTTGAAACGGTCTGATTGCAACAGAAGTCTTAGGATTTCCATTTTTACCAGCTATTGCGTCAAAAGTGATCAATTTTGATTCGCTACCACGAAAAAGCTCCGTTCAGTTCTTTTAAGAACTGATTAATAATTGGAGAATTGTAGAACGCCATCAGTCCTCTTCAGGACTACTTCAATTAATTATTCAAGTTAGTGAGAATTGTAATTCTATTATAAATGAGTGCTAGGATGATTTTCATCATCGTATCAGAATTATCTATCTCAACGTTCCAACGTAGATTCATTTCAAGAGTGACAAGCGTCTTGTAAACAGAAAATCATTTATTACATCAAAAATCTAGGAAAATGTAGGCAGCGGAACCTTTTGAATCTTTACAATTGAAGTGATATCTTTTTTTTGAATGAATGCTTTATATCACATCATGCGTTGGAACATTCTCCCATATTGCTAATTTAACTTCCACTGCTTCTGTCAATACTAGCGTTGTTTTCTGAGTTATCTCCATTTGAAGCTGTCATCTGTCGATGTAAATTGATGCAGATTAGTGCTAGTTAAGCCAAAATTCATCGCAATTTCCATCAGTAAGCCACTGCTATTAAATCCTATGAAAACGCGTATACATGCATTTTCATAATAATAGGATTTGAATATATAGGACCTCAAGAAGAGCATTTAGAAGTTCAAGTCACTAGATCTGTGTAATGACAACAATATTCAGACTGCCAATGTGTGTGCCAATTATGTGAGGCCTGACTATTAATAGATTTTCTATCTGCTTATGATATGTCGCATTCTGCTTCTCCAAACGTGTACATGGCTTGATAAAAGCTTCCATGTGATCTAGAGAACCTATCAGAAAGTAACAAGTGTAAATGGGTTGGGGATGCTGATAGTAATCCTGAAAGTAAGTAATCCTGATAGTGTACTTATTTTTTATTGCAATTTAGGCCTTGGGTTCCACTTAATCATTCGGCATGTGAATTTATCTCTGTATTACAAACTGATCATTTAAGTCGAAAGTTAATAGTTCTACACAACTGCGTTGGCAGATGAAGCCACAACGTTTTCGGAAATAGCATGCTTGCAACTGCAGTCAGTCACTCAATGTATCGAAATTAAGTACTGAGAATGTATAGCGGAAGGAAATAGATTTGAGAGAAATAGAATCCTTTGATATAGACATACTAAATTTGTCTTGCTTGCTTATGATATCACAACATTCCATATTTGCGTATATTGTAAAATATTGTAATGTTCACGCCGTTCAAAAGCATTAGCCAATTTGGTGCACAAGTTTTGATTCCAGCATGGGCTAGAGTGATTCACATCGTATGATGATGAAAGCCAGAGAATCTACTGCTGGTTTATAATAGTGTATATTGTAAGAAGTTTTGATAATTTTTGAAAGTTTTGATAATTTTGATCCCCTGTATAAACCACGCAGAGCTCAATAATCAGTCTAGGCTATAGGGTAAAAATATAGCGTGATTTTGCTTCAAAAACACGTGCTTTGTTTTTTCAGAAAATTCCAGATGATGAAATAAGAAGCAAAAGAAGCTTTACTTAATGCAAAATAATAAATGTTATATTTTATAACATATTCCCAGCTTTCACATATGTCTTTTTGATGTTAAGATGTATTTGATAAATTGCACATTTATGCAAACGATGCTCTATACTTAATTAATATACACACAGCAAGTATATACATTAGCACAGTAGCATGAGGTCTCAATTGCTGCGTTTTGTATTTCACTAGATGATATCAGGCTTCTATATTCAATTGAAAGAGGGACAGAGGGATGTTAACAGGCACGCGGGAACCGGGGGTAGGGGGGGTAGGGAAGGTCGAGCCCCCTAAAATTTCCCTTGCATGTACTCGAAGCAGCTCCGAAACATTCAGTCAGACTATAGTCTAATTCATAGATGAGCTATATTTAACAATACAAAGCAAATGTTTCCTAAACATTTCAGAGTGTTTTCTTTTTAGTCAATCCCTAGCACAAGCTCTAGCCTACTTAGATTTAACTTGAGTTAATGTGTGCCTAAAAATGTATTTCAGTATGTTATGCACATAAGCTGCAGTGTTGTAATGACGTTCAAGCTATAATGACGTCTCATCAGTGCATAGCACCATGAACTTAAACCATATTTGCTGAAAAAGCTCGTTGAGACAATGCCAAGTCTATGCACTGCCGAAGGTATGGGCATAGGAAAACAACAAAGTATTGAACCCGCTTTGTTGCTCCATTAACTATTGAAAGAATTTCTGAGCTGTTTAGAATACAATGTGTTTTTCACTACAATAATGCGAATAAAATGTATTGTTTTTAACAGTAATGTGCATGAAATTATATTTTGCTTTGGAGTGGTTTAAGTGGAACAAGTGAAAACTTGATTATAAAAAAAAGGGTATAAACGTTTTGATTATAAAAGGTAGAACGTTTTTAACTTAAAGTGAAAAGAAAAGTTCAAAGCAACAAATTTCAGCACACGCTGTGTAAAGGAAAAACAATGAGCCAAAGTTTTGTAACTGACTGACTTTGATCTAATTTAGCAAATGAAGCAGCAAAAATGAACTTCGCAAAATTATCTTTATCGAGCAACGGCAGCAATCTACAAAAATACATAGGAATACGATTATCATCTGCGCCGACATTGCAAAGATCAATAATCGCGGAGAATCATGTTGTGCAGTCATCCAGATTGTTTTCAGATATTATAAGGCAGTTTGGGCCAGAGTTCTAATGATGAGTCTGCGCATGACGAAACGCAAGTCTGAGGACATCTTTTGTCATGAATCCAGGAGCGCTTGTACTCAGTAAATCCTTAATGAATATCAGCCGCACGACAAAGCATAGATTAAGAAACTGCAAAAAGCAGAGAATGCAGCTTTAGTTCCATGCCAACAATGCTATCCTTAAATTTGTTAAATATTTCATGCGCTAGTTTGGAAGCCTGGCGATGATGAGGTCTCGCATGGCGAAGAACTGGTAAGCTGGCACTCGCTAATATTTTATGGCAATATATCATAAAATCAGAACTGGACAGTCCATAAATTTATTCTTCTATAGCAAAATTTTGACCTGGGCAGGAATACCATCTTAATTTATTACGATTTCAAATTCGACTTTTAATTAAGCACTAGGGACCATGCTATAAAGAGGATACTTTCCTTGTTATGACTGATACTGGCAAGTCATTCTTCATTACATGTCATCGCTAATCACTCCCACACGGGGATGTGAATCCGGGTACTTTTCAGAACCCTGAGATTTCGGGAGTTGAAAAATCTACATGTAGATGGGTTTTTGGGGGTACCGAAAAGAATATTCCCTGTATCCGTAAATTTCCTAATCAGAGGCGTAACGAAGATTGGAACAGAAACATTATTTGAAAGTTCAGGAAGATACGCTTCTTTCAACTGTCAAAGTGCTTATGAAAATTCAGAAGCATTGCTCGTGAAATTTATTTAGACATTTGATATAGAAAGTCAATTAATTCCCCTGCAAAAATTTTTCCATCAAAGTCTTGGAAGACATATTTCATTCAAGCGAAGAAAATGGACGAGAATCAAGGTATCTCAGGGGCGCTATTAAAGCCCTATTATGCATTGTTCAAAATCCTCAATGAAAAGCACATTTTCAGAAAATCGGAACTTATGTTTTATAATGTACCTAGAGTAACCAAAAACCCATGCTACTTTCATTAGTCAGCATTTTTCTCAAATATTCTTTATCAATTTCATCAATATAATAGTTTAAGCATGTAGGCCTAATTAGGTGATGTAGACATTCTCGCATATGAGCACGCTTTTGAAAGATTAACCATGTGGGGCACATCAAGCCACCGAAGATGAGGCACCTTGAATATGTCTAATTATGCCCAACTTTGATAGTCACGATTTCCTTAATTGAGTGAGCGATGTAATTATGTTTTAAAGGTGATTGTGTTAAAAGTAGTCTGAAGCTATCAGATTGATTGCTTAGAAGTATCTTGAAATCGCATTATAGCACTAGTTTCTGTACGCTGTACACATTAAAAAATTTAGGCGCTAGTATCTAACGCCTAAGTTGCACTAATCTAACGGATAATGAGGCGTTAGTTACCCGTTATTTTTTTTAGTGTGTAACTCTTTTCGAGAACAAGTCAGCAGGACAGCATGGCGAAGAAATGGGTCTAGGGCGACATGATAGAAGAACCCATGGACATATAAAAGAACGACTCCCATAATTCTGTATTTTACATATATTGTAGAAATATGGCTGTGAAGCTATCAGATTGACTGCTTAGAAATATCTTGAAATCGCAAGACAAAATTTCATTGAGCCTATATAGAAGATCAATTTAGGGGAGTTGTCAACTGTTAGCAATTTGTTATCAGCTGCATCATCTCAAAAAATGAGGTAAAAAACAATCAAGTGAAGAGAATCATTCCCCAGACGGCCTGAGGAGTCATACCCCTTTTTAATTGTTTTAAGGATGAAGAAGTCGGGAATTCAATGATAAATTGTTAAGTTGGTTAAGACAAGGGACCAGAAAATTTGTAGTATATGTGAATACTAAGTAGACCTGTTGGCTTTATTACAGAAGTAAGGAATTCAACAAAGAATTTTGCAGACAATGCCTGTAATTTCCTGACATATATATAAACCGCAAATCGACGTACGAGTGACCTTAATCAACATGACATGGTTTTGAGTATAGAAAAAGAGTTACAAAAACTAGTGCTAGAATGCTATTTTCACGTATTTCTAGGTAATCGAATTATCAAAACCCAAAACAAGAACCATCAGCAAGTCGGTTTGTTTGACCACCAGAGGTTCTGCGGAACCTCCCTTCCTGGTGAAGCAAATCGAATTGTTGATGCTTCTTGTTTTGGCTTATGACAATTTCTCAACTTTTTTGGCTCAGTCAAGATGATTTTGTAAGTGATATCCGCATGAGGGCTTCAAATTGCAATTCAATGCAACCTGCATTTTAGAAATATCCCTTAAAACAATAGAAGGATTGCATACTTCCATATCATTCGAATTTCATTGATCGCGCCATATGATTTCGTTGCACGACTACTAATCTAGCGGAATCGATTGACTGCGCTCGCCCCTGTGTTATCATCCCACAGCTACCACGTTAATTCTTTTGCATTCTTTGTGTGTGTCTAGTTGCGTGAGAATCTTCCGGAAATTTTAGTTTATTGGATAAAAAATTTAGAATTGTTTAGATAAAAGAAAACATCAATTTGGATAATAAAGGAAAGAAGAAATGGGTAGGCTACGCAGGCACACATGCACATACAAAGATGGCAGACTTATCGGAATAACCGCAGTCAGATCACAATAATTCGTGAGATGCTAATGCATGGACTCTAGCCAAAATTTTTAATTTTCTGGATTGACCTTTCTGACCATTTCAATGTACTCCAGTGAGTAGACAAGCATGATTCTGTGCGCACACTTGCAACAAACATGATTCAACTCAACCAAACCAACATCATTGGTGCAC